>JAVLVB010000286.1:2016572-2032157 GCA_032876305.1 Orestias chungarensis
CTTCATTCCTGAAGCTGTGAGACTCTCAAACACACGCAATGACAACCAGAACTGAAAAACTCTTTCTCATTTAACCGGCACTGTTCACTTTAATATCACACTTCAAAATGTCACTTTAAATTGTCGCTGTAATGGTTCACTTTTATGTTCACTTTAAAATGTCCCTTTAATATGTCACTTGCACTCCGAATTTTGATTGGTGCTATGTCCGAAGTACTATATTGTAGATTCTGGATCAATATTGTATATTCTTGTGGAGTCAAATCACATTTCTCGTATAGTTCTTTGTAATTTATAATGTATTATATATTTGCATTCCGATCCTCAATGCTGCTATGTCCGAAGTCCCATATTGTGTTATTCTGTGTCCATACTGTAGATTTTGTGTAGCTCAAATCCTATTTCTCGCATGGTTATTATATTCTTTTATTTTATTACATTATTTAAAATTGCTATCAGGGTGTAAACTGGACCGGGGGATTAGAATTTTCGTCCCACCTCATGTACCACATGTGATGTGATGACAAATAAAGATTCCTTGATTCCTTGATTCCTTGATTCCTTGATTCCTTGAGAAGGATGGTTTTACTACTATTTTAGAATGAGTATAAGCTATGTTCCTGCATTAAATTTCAATGAAAAGCGAATGTACAAAGGCAGACTTCATATCAGGTGGTTTGAGAAAACATAATTCCAGATGAAATTCTAAACCACGTGTTGATAATTTTACATTGTCAGGAAAGAATGGGTAATTCTGCTGTGGCAAGTAAGTGCTTCCTTGTCATCTGATGAAGAAAAAAGGACTTGCTTGCTTAGAACATAACCCCTCCACTCAATTCCACTGTTTAAATAAATAAACTTCTGTTGGGAAATTTGCAATAGAAGAAACAAAAGCAAACAAACAAACAAAACAAAAACTTTTTTATTTGTTACAGAACAAAATGTTCAGTACAGCCCTTAAAAAACAGTGTCTATTGCCCTCTAAAAAATGTGATACATATTTTCATGAACTTTTTTTTAGATCTTTAAGCAAAACAAATAATTTAAACTTAAAGTAATATTTACCTGGTGTGTCAGATCCAATTAATACCAGATCGTATTGCAAGATAAAGCACTATACATTTGTTCTATTTAAACTATTTAAACTTTGCCCTGACTCTAGAGAAAGTGTGTAAATATGTGAGAAAAAACAAGTAACCTTTAGGAGTGCTCAGAGAACAGCACAGCAAAATTTGTCAGATTAATAGGAGCGGGAAAATATATATATATTTTTTTTTAAATGACAAAAGGCCTATTCACTGTATTTATAGTTGTATAAATGACAGACAAAATGTGGTTAATATGGTGATGAGAGGAAAATGCTACATAGTCCAAAAACAAGCAGAGGATGGCAAATTGTACTGGAGTGAGAGTTTATTAAAATAACTGAAAGAAAGCTGACAGCAAGAAAAAAAATTATAATAATAATTCAAAGTCAGCTCTGGAGAACAGATCGCTAATATAGAAGTAAAAGAATATTACATCCGTTTTTATTTAACTGACTGACTGACTGACTGACTGACTGACTGACTGACTGACTCAATGAATATGGTTTGTTATGAATTAAAATAATTTATAAGCATACGTTTTGATTTTTGTCATAAATGGTCATTTTGATTTTTCAATCGCTTAGTTTTCTTTACTGCATACCAAACAAGATGGCTTTAGAAACATTTATGACTGTGTTCTTCTATATGCTCTGTGGCAAGAGAAGCCCTGTATGTTACTAAGCATCATGGGATCTGGCTTGTTTGCAACATGAATTGACTGAGTTAAAGGTACACAGGAACACAGACCTTTACAAACTCAGCAGATTGCGAAATCTTTTAAAAGTATAAAAAGAATCATGTGGAGAATAAGTTGTAAAATACCGTCAATGTCACAGAAAAGACATATATATACATATGAAGCACATAACAATAAAACATGTTTAGATGTTTGGCAGTTGTCTCATGACTGGCGGACAGCAACATATTTAACAGTTCAGCAGTCTATTTCAAATTCTATAAACTGTACGGTACATGAACAAATTATTTCTGTCCTATTACCTAAAACCTCAAATTAAGAACATAAATTACATTTTTACAGATAAAATAACTACACTGCTTTACTGTTTACACTACACAAATAAAAACCTATGCATTTTAATTAGGTTTAATGTTAAGAGATAAATTATGAATGTTTTGTGGAAGGATTATGACAAATAGTTAACAATTTTTTTACAAATAAAAAATATAAAAACATTTTGATTAATTTCCATTTAGTTTTCTTCGTTCTGATAAAATCTAACGCCAGCAAATCTTATCCGCATGAGCCTGAGAGGTAAGTTAAACAACAATAGTAAACGAAGATTAAACAAATGGCTTAGATGCAAACACTTCTCACAGAGAACCCTTATTGTAGGTACATCGTTTGCAAATGGAAAGAGTCTGATCACTAAACTTAGAGGCTAAGCATGGACAGCTTAATCCAGTGTATTTAAGTAGTCCATAGTTACTCTAGAGGCTGTCCATAGTTCAGATGCATGAATATGTTGACAAAGCAACTATTAGGTCTGCACTCAATACATATCTTGTTTATGGAAGAATGCCAAGAAGAGAGCCATTGTACAAAGACAGATGGAATCTGGAGCACACCAAGAGAAACCCAAACAGGACACTAAAGGAAACAAACAGAAGAAGGTGCATGGACAGATGACTCAGACCTTTTATAAAGTACATCCAGAGAAGAGTCTCTGTTACTATTTTTGGCCAACTAGAAAAATGCAAAGGAGTAGTTTTAAGGTCACTTTTCCTATTAGGCATATAAGTAGGAAAAGCTGAAAGATGCCAGATCTTAGCTATGTTAACACTGACGATGGAAGGTGTGATGTTTGAGAGCTACTCGAAAAGTTGAATTAGCTATTTACAGACAGCCTGATTTCAATCTTATGTCTATATGCGTTCCCTAATCAAGATGTGATTCCCAGTTGCAGATTCTACACAAAACACCCTACTGCTAGTATGTAATTACCCAGAAAAATATCCCTTAGCAGAAAATCCCCATATCTTACGTAATAGTAAACCAACAAAACTGAATAGCACTCAGTTAGAAATGTAATTGTGGCTAATTGTAAAACCTGTAAATGTTAACAAATGTAGGAACTGGAGTGAGGCTGAGAATTAGAGCAGGACCAGCAGAAACCTGCTGACTATAGATGATCACCACAGATAGATTAGCAGATAATCAAAGTGAACATGGAGGTTTACATGTGATATGTTCACATGAATAAGTCTGTAGTCCTTGTCTATACTGTAAGAAACTAGACATCTTTTTAGTATGAAAAAACACTATGCTTCCACGCACAAAATTTAGGCGAAGAGACATCAAAATGTACAAACTTCCATAAAGAATATAAGTATCCTTTAAATGTTATAGTGTCCACTGTTTTTTTAACCATAGCAAAAAAAACTCTTGAAATTACATTAACTGCCAATGTTCTACTTAGGATTTCCATAGATGATTGACTGAAATTGTTTTATACTAATTGATAATATTTTCTACTTTTTATTAAAAAGAATCATGTGCTTTAAAAAAAGATTTCTGCAGAATGGAAACTGGTACCAAAAGTAATCTGACAAGTACACTTCTAAAGGTAACTGGTCCCCCAAAAATACCTCTTACATATAACTTTGTGACCCGTGAGGCTATGTGTTGTCCAGAGTTTGAACCACCTCTAAAGTAATAATTGTGGGGGACCAGTTGCAGTGGGCTTTAAAAGAAAGTCACCCCCCTTTAAATATTTTGTTGTATTTTCCTTTGAAACATGTATCTGAACTCCTTTAAATGTTTTTGGTTTAAATTTGTAATTCAGAAAGTGCTGTTTATTGTTTATTTTAGGCTGTTTGTGAGAATACACTTTGATAAATAATAATTTGTTTAAATGAGAATAAAGCTAAAATAAGACCAGTTCAGACAGGCATTGAGGGCAGCCCGGGGTCCTAAGTATGAGTTGTTGTTAATAAGGATGTTAGAGTGCAGATCGGCGTGGCGACCTGTGTGAAGCACGGCAGATTTGCAGGTGCCTGTCAGCTGTATTTTCGGCACAAATGGAAATTTGAAAATAATTATTTTCAACCAACGCATGCATCGACGTCTCCATTGTTCGAGTGTGCAACAAAATATTGGAGGTTCCACCGAGATTATTAACACTGTAGCGGACTTTCCTTGAGTGATGCTGACGGGAGCGAGGAGCGGCGGGGGCTCGGAGGCGCTGTGGCGCGCGTGACCCATACGGAGGAGCTGGCGGAGAGTGTTTAAGTGTCTAAGAAACCATTCTGATCCATGAGCGTCAAAGGAAATCTACTGTTAATGCTCATGGTGAGACTGACTATTCTGCTGTAAATCGTGGAATTTATGTGTCATTTTGATTCTTTCTTACCACAGAGAAAAGTCTGTCAGGAGAACACTACCTTCCAATATTCATCGTCAGCATGAAACGCTCTCACAGTGTCTTGCACATGTATTCACACCCCTTAAACTTAATTACATTTAGTCACATTGCAACTACAAACATCTCAGAAAATGCATGTGTTACAACAACATTATGCCATTAGTAGGGCATCTCTGGGCAATTAGACCAAAAGTAAATCTATTGGTTGTCATACATAACCTCTGACTCCCCTATATGGTGTCTGGAAATATGAACTTATTATGTTCTTCTTTTGTTGTTTTTTAACTATAGGTTTCCTCTTGATTAATAAGCCAATTATCTACAAATTTTATCTTTCCAGAATACTGTATAGTAGAGAAACAGTTGTCGTGTCAACATATTATCCAACCTAAGCTGCGGTGCTGATGCTCATTTTACTGTTGGTAGTTGAAGTGTTCTCTTGGATGCTTGAAGTTAAGAGTTGTGTTTTTAGAGCTAACTCTACATTTTTATGGTCCAAGTCCTGCGTTTCTTAATCTGTGTGATGCTACTGAAAACCTTTAATAGTTTACGTTCTTCTCCTACTTCCACTCTCCTTGCAATGTTTTCTTACGGTCTGAGTCAGAAGTTCTAAAGTAAACTAAGGTAACAACTAAAGCATATCAGTTTGTTTCTCCTTCACCATTTAAAGTTTTAGGGGTTTTGTCCATCTCTCTCTCTCTCTCTCTCTCTCTCGCGCTCTCTCTATCTCTCTCTCTCTCTATCTATCTCTCTCTCTCTCTCTCTTTCTCTCTTTCATACAATCACAACAATGCCTCTCTTAGATACCCAAGCAATAAACCAGACCCTCCAATCTTCCGGTGCAGATCTCCCCTGGTGAGGACAAAACCAATAATGGGTTGGCTTAATTACCACTGGTGAGCTTCACCACCAGCCAGGTATAAACACCAAGGGGGTGCTGAGCATGGGCCAGGTACGTTGGGGTTTTAAGCAGAGGTGAAGGCTGCAAAAGAATTATCTGGGTTACGGTCTCATTTTGGCAACCCACACCTAAATCCTCAAGACATTACTTCATAATCAGTTTTCAAAGACAGGGGAAAAGAAAGATGAGGGGAGGCCTTAAGGCTGGCTGCAAACATGGCAGGCAGGAATAAGGAGAGTATAATGTCCTATTCTACCTAAACTGCTGCAGCTAAGGGGCCCTTCAGTCAGGCATTTAACTCTCAGTAGCTACAGGGGAGCAGCTTAGTCAGCCTGATTTTGCATCCAAAAGGTTTTAATAAGTAACTGTAGGAAAGTATAGCAGGCAATTGCTGGGGCATAAAATATATGCACAATCCAGGAGAAAGAAGGGTTGAAAATTAAACTTAGTGGTTCTTACAGTAAACTATAATTTCTAAATATTACCTGTTTAAATGTAACGGCATCGTGATTACTTTCTGCAACTTCATCACAATCAACGTTTCATCTATACCTACAGTAACCTACACTATCATGCAAACAACGGTGTCTGCATTGCATCATGTATAAGGTTTTGTCATTTACCTAAGTGAATTAAAAATCTCCTCCGGATAGAACATTTTTAAACAGTAATACTAATTACACAAATACATTTTAACCTTTTAAAAATTATGTTAAGGACAAATTATAGTTATGAACACATAATGCACCAGGCATTTAGAGCATTTTTACATGGATGTAGGCACAAAAAAAACTATGGCCAGCTTGATTACTGTCACACAAAAAAAGTAATTCAAATTCTAAAGGCCCAGAAAATATTTAAGCTTTTATTGTATATATTTGCAGGAGGTTTATTTGCTATATTGAGACATTAATTAGTTGTCTAAGACATCTGACAAACCAGAAGACTACATACCTCTGGCTTACTCTTACCTTGCTTAAGATTACAGTTTCATGTAACTATCTTATTTTTGTCAGATTAGTTATCTCTACTTAATTTATCATCTGAGATATTCCATTTTATAGAAATTAAGAACACATAAACTGTCTCATTTTCTCTATCCTTCATACTTGCTTCCTTCTCTTCTCTACCCTACTTATGTCATAAGACCATGAAAATGTGAGCTGCAGAGGTTTAGCAAGGTGCAGGCCACTTTTTTTAAAATCTCTGTCACCATGGTAACTGATTCTGGGAAGTTCTTGTCTCTTTCTGGTAGTTTTGTGTAAAATATTGCTTTGTCCCTGCTCAACTCCTTTCTCCTCAAAACCACAATGCTTTACATCAGTTGAGAGCAAGGAAATTCAAAGGCAAATGTTAGAATAGGAAACATGCGTCTTATACGAATACAGTACAGGCTGATAGGAAGAAGATAGGAACTATCAAAGCCAATAATCATGTTAATTTGTAGTTTTTAATTGCATAATTTATTATATAACAAACAAGACTGAGAAGTGGTAAGACTACATTTACTCAGCGGGCAAATGCAACCAGAATCCTTTTTTTTTACCGATTAAAGTCCCATATTTAACTTTTTCATAGCAGTCTCCTTGGGCTAAGTCTAATTTTTCCATAAAAAAAAACAAAAAATGAATTGTGCCAGTTCCACTTTGCTGCAGTCCAAACAGTAAAGTCGCATTTTATAAAATTTTTAGGTCACTGTCGTGAGACACGCACCAGAATTCAGGACCAGAAGGCATAAGTGGCAAATCTGGTCATTAACAATGGCTGAAGCAAGAAGTGCTGAGTTTCATCTGAGTTTCATCTTGTAATGATGTGTAAAATACGGGGGGCTCCTGTTGTTCAACAACTTTAAAAATCGATCCACAGACGGATGGACCTTGTTAGAGCTGTAAACATTGCAACGCTGTGAGGCGTCCATATTATTCCCCTGCGCATGCGGGTAGCTTTTTGGTTTGTAAAAAATTCACACCGAATAACGGTGGTAAATAAATGTGTAGAATGAACTTCCACGCAAAACATTTCAATTAAAGGAAAACATTGAAATTGAGCATCACAACCTGCTGTGTTAATGTAGCCTAAGTGAAAAGCTGAGTCCAAAGAATTCAAGAGATGTTTTGTACCAATGGTTGTACCATTATAGTTTTGTATCATATGCAGTAAATGAAGCAATCATACTTTCTATATTTTACATCTAGGCAGAAAATAATAAACTTTTATTTGCTCATGAGTGGAAAATTTTAAATGTTTGCTAAAAGCCAAAACCGAGTCATTTCCTGATCCACAGGAATGTCAAGGAACGGTCAGAGTATGTGTGTAGGCATTTAAGTTGGGTACCCGTCCTGCTGCCACACACAAGCATGGTTTGTGTACGTGTGTACAGGAGAGGTAAATTTGGCTGTAGTTTAAATGTAGTGACCACTCAAATCTAAACCGTCCATACCTTCTAAGAACAGATCCCCCCAACCCATTAAGACCTCTGCTGACGCACACATGCATAATACATAAAAACTGGATCTGGAAAGGCACATCCCATTAGATGGTTTCTTCCTGGATAAGAAAGAAATAGACAGAAACACACACAAAAAAACAGACAAACAGTCAAAGCTGAGCAAGGAGTAATATACCTAAGTCTGCAACACGGGTCTGATTTTGCAAGTTCTACTGTGTAGATGTGAGTTTCCTGTTCAAAGAAATAAAAACAGTAGGCAAAAAGTGTGCAATCATATTAAGGCAAAGATACAGTTGTACCTTATTTATAATAGGCTTACGTCCGGTTTTTAGATTTTTTTCTGAAGGTGTTCACATTTAAGGACTTTGCAGAACTTTAAAAAAAAAAAAGCTATCGATGGAAAATAAGTTCAATCCAATCAGTCAAATGTGATGATTGCTAGATCACAGTTTCCAGGCACAGAGCCCCTTTGGTCCACCCTTCCAGTGCCTGAGTGTTCTGGCCATGTAATGTGAGGTGGCAGAAAGCCCAGCAGTGCTGTAAATTATTTCTGACAGTGGGGTGGGAGACAAGAGGGAAAGACTTGCAGTCCTGAGAGACGAGACGACGGGGAACTGTGCAGTGATATCGGAATCAATACTATGAGTGAAAAGAAACTGTGCTCTTTTAGCCATATGACAACAGCATGTTCAGAACTTTTACGTCCCAGATGTCCAGAACCCTCTCTGTAGGTGAATATTGTATTTTTAAACGGTTTATAGTATGCATCCGTGAATTAAGGCAAGATTCAAACTCTGATCCTCTATTGATACGTAACCCAGTTGTAGCAATATATTTTTAATATAGCATATATGGAGCTACATTTGCACTGAAATTCAGACTTAAAACAATTTAAGCAAAGTTTTAGTAATTCATTGTATAATGAGCTGGACAAGGTTCCCTCCTTTGATGGTACCCCATAAGAAACCAAGTTAACGAACGCATCAGCTGTACAATAACCTACTAGATTTAAAGCTATATTACCTAAATAATAATTTCATACTCCAAAGCCAACATAATTTTATTATCAGTTTTACATTTAGAATTTTCAGCAATTAATGACAGATCTAGCAACATTTCTCTTCCAGGAGAGTTTAGCGACTACTTGTGAAAACATCAATCATTCACCAATCATACAATTTTCCATCTAACCAAATGTATCAGGTTGTGATCAATGACTCGAGCAGAGGTGGAGTTGCGGGAATAAATAATTTATTTTGGGGAAGAATAATGAACATAAACAGGAACAAAGGCGAGCGGAAACGGAACAGAATAAACGCGGAACTAAACGTAAATAAACAGAGAAAGTGAAACGGAACTGATCGGGGCTGACGCGGAAACAAAAAACTAGAAAGTAAACAAACGGATTAACTAAAGCTGAAAAGCTGAACACAGGAACTATGGAGCAAGAAAGAATTAAAGAATATAAATAAACAAACAATCTAATAACAACAACGAGGGGAACCAGAGGCAAAGAGGAGCTAAACTACTGAGGAAATAAACTACAAACAACAAAGAAGTACGCGAGGGAAACCACAGACTACAGGGAAATAAAACCACAAAGGAGATAACTTAACTGGGAATGGAGGAGGATGATGGAGGAGAGAGAGAGAAGTAGCACAGAGAACCACCGAGCAAGAGGGGTAAAGGCTTACGAGGACACGATGGGGAAACGGCTGTAGATGCAGCTAAGACACTGGAGGTAAACAGACGATCCAGCGGTGAGTGAATGGGTAAACCAGGCTTAAATACTGAGGAGCAGGAGGTGTAGTGGTGGAGATGATGATTGGATAATTGCAAACAGATGTGAGTGATAATGAAAAGAGAAAACTTAGAAAGAAGAAAGACAGAGCAGGGGAAACTAGAGAACACAGAAAATAACAAACACAAAGACTAAACCAAAATAGAAAATAACCTTGAAACCTCGAAGACTTGGAGGGTCGTCCAGCAGGACGACGACAGGAACCACGAAGACTTGGAGGTCGTCAGGAACTACGAAGATCTGGAGGTCGCCCGATAGGACGACGACAGGAACCATGAAGACTTGAAGGTCAACCAGCAGGACATCAACTAGAGGCAGGAAGACCTGGAGGTCGTCCGGCAGGACGACGACTAGAGGCACGAGGACTTGGAGGTTGTCCGTCAGGAAGACGACTAGAGGCATGAAGACTTGGAGGTTGTCCGGTAGTACGACGGCGGAAACCTCGAAGACTTGGAGGTCGTCCAGTAGGACGACGGCAGGAGGCACTCAGACTTGGAGGTCGTCTGGCAGGAGGAAGACGACAGGAGAGACTGTTAGGCGACTGCTGATAGCAGAGAGTCCTCTGCGAAGGTCGTTGACAGTGGAGAGTCCTCGAGGGAGGTCGAGGATGGCGGAGAATCTTCAGCGGATGTCGCTGATGGCGGAGAGTCCTCGACGGAGGTCAAAGATGGGGGAGGCGCAGCAAACAACGCCGGCGCAGTAGACGACGGGGACAACAGAGCACCCTTGACGAAGGCCACTGACGGCGGCGACAGCCCACCCTCGACAAAGACCGCAGATGGCGGCGACATAGTAACCTCGACAAACGGCGCAGACCCTCCGGCATCGTAGGAGCTGGAGGCGGGCTGCGCCGGTCCCCCTCCGCAATCACAGGAGCTGGAGGCGGGTCGCGATGGAACCCCTCCGTATTCGCAGGTGCTAGAAGCGGGCCGCGCCGGACACCCTCCGTAATCGCAGGTGCTAGAGCCGGGTCACAGCGGACCCCCTCTGTAAGTGGCTCAAAAGGAAGCTGGGACTCAGAGGCATCAGGAATCTGGAAATTGTTTCCAGTAGCTTGCTCAGCCAGCTGGAGGTCCTCTCCAGCTACCTGCTCGGGTGCCAGGAACTCAGTATCTCTCTGGGTCTGGGAATCAGACGAGACTTGGAAGAGCAAAACAGAGTGGGAGAGCTAACTGGTTTCACTGCTGGTCCTCTGGCTGAAAAAAGTTCCCCCTGGGCTTTCAGGGGTGATCTAAGGGGTTGAGGATCCGAGGGAGTTATCCAAGGGAAGAGGTCCTCTCTGTCCCCATTGAAAAACTCCCTCAGGTCCGAACTCTGAATAAGGGGTGGAGAAACAAAAGAGGTGGCTGAGTTGGAATGAACAAAATCTGATGAAGAAGAATGATTAGTATAAATGCAAGATCTGGGTCTGGTCCTTATCTGGTTACGAGGAATACGTGATTGTAATTGTGAATCTAGCAGGTGACGACATAGACGGGGAAAACTAGAAGATTGTAAATAAAGAAATTGATCGTGATTCTTCTGTAATTGTTTTAATATTTCTTTTCGGGCTAAAAAATTCTTGTATGCGTCTTGGTATGATTCTAACATAAAAGGGTCGTGTTTAAATTGTTCGATTAACCGGGGAAAATAATCATCAGAAAGGCTGGTACCAAAAGATTTTAAATAATTAGGGATGGAAGTGAGTGACCGGTGACTGACTGTCGGAAAAAAGCAGGGCTCTGGCGGCAGTGACATAGAAACGGGTGATGACGACACAAAGGAAACCGGAGGAAGTGACACGGAAGTGGAAACTAAACCGGAGTTCACCGGTGTTGGACCGCCGCGCCCGGCTGAAGGCTCAGAGGGAGCCGGAGCGGCAGCGAGCCCAACTGCCGGTGAGCAGCGTTTATAGCGGCGCGAGGAACAATGAAGGCATGGCAAATGCGGAAGTGCGGATCGGGTGTGAATCTCTGCTCGAGTCTGATCCATTGGCTGGATCGTTCAGTCAGGTTGTGAACAATGACTCAAGCAGAGGTGGAGTTGCGGGAATAAATAATTTATTTTGGGGAAGAATAATGAACATAAACAGGAAAAGGCTTACGAGGACACGGTGGGGAAACGGCAGTAGATGCAGCTGAGACACGGGAGGTAAACAAACGATCCAGCGGTGAGTGATTGGGTAAACCAGGCTTAAATACTGAGGAGCGGGAGGTGAGGTGGTGGAGATGATGATTGGATAATTGCAAACAGATGTGAGTGATAATGAAGAGAGAAAACACAGAAAGAAGAGGGAAAGAGCAGGAGAAACTAGAGAACACAGAAAATAACAAAAACAAAGACTACACCAAAATAGAAAATAACCTAAAGAAAACAATAACTAATGATAACAAAGTAAAACAAAGCAACTACAACAAAGTAAAACAACAAACTAACAGAGAACAAAAACACATATCATGACAAAATGAGCATTTATGCCATTCTCCACTATCTGTTGTACGTAGTCAAATGGTGGCGAGACAGGACAGTAGTTATATTTTAGTGTCATTTAACAGTAAATGGCATTTAAATATATATACTGTAATGAAAAATAATAATAACAAAATTGTCATTTCGAACATTTTTTCTAGTTTTTTAAGTGAATTGCACAAAGTATGATAACCACTGCATGTAGCATTCACTAGAAGCAGATATTGTACTGGTGTCAGCATTGAACCAAAGGAACCAAGACATCAGTGACATACCTTTAAAAGTTGTTTTGTTTCTCAGGTCAGCTTGATATTAGAGATGTGGTAACAGCAGCTGCACAGGGTGTTCCTGCTTCATTAGATTAGGTTTTTTTCTTGTTTTTGTCATGGGGCCCAAAATTCCTGGCAGCGCCCCTGACCCCCTTCATCCCCACCACATGTTCTCCTCAGAGGCAAACCAGCATCATCAACATCAGCAGCATCAGCATCAGCGGGCGGAGAATCAGAGCTGCTGCAGCGATGCGTTGGCTCACACTCTCTCTCAAACTGCAGATTTACAACGGCGTATCCACACAGTCTACCTTTTAACCATGACCCCTTCCCTTCTGCTCCAACAGTCAGTCAAACAAATATACAGACATAAATGAATAATCAAAACGCCTGCACACAGCAGTCCAAAGTGGACAGAGGCTGACCGGGGAAACATCTGCAGCAACAGCACCACACTGCTACGCAGGCTGGATGCGATCGATAAACGCCACAACACCCCCACCCACTCACACACACATACACACACATACACAAACACACCACCCCCCATCCAAGCAGCCTGCTCGTCTGCCCTACCGACGGGGAAGCCCTTCCTCATAAATCTGGGCTTTTCTTCACAAAGGAATCACTCACCCGATGTTTCCCAGCGCCTGCTCGAGAAGCTCCGTCTGCAGGATGTTCTGGGGAGCAGAGAAAGCTCCGTTGAAATGGGAGAAAACGGAGCTACAGAACTGACGCAGCGTGTCAAACTGCATTGTTTTTTTTTTCTTTTTCTTTCTTATTCTCCCTGTTTGCTTTTAATCCTCACAAGGTGATCACCCTTTTCCTCTCAGCACCACTTCATCTCAGAGCCCCCCCTCCCAACCCCGTCCCCACCCCCCTCGTCCTCCACGTTAAACTCATGCCGCTTCTTGTAGCTTTTTTTTTTTTTTTTATCTCCCAGGACGCCGATCAACTTCCATGTTCCTCCTGGATCTGTGGCTTCATGATGAATCAGACCAAAAAAGAAAAAAAAAAGAAAACCAGGTTAGTCCCAATGCTGGTGAGGAGAGAGCCTGCGCTGTTTTTCGCAGAGAGAGGCTGGAGGAGGCGGATCAGCTGCTGCCTCCTGGTCAACTCACATTTCCCGTATAAGTTGTGACGAAACACGAGCGCTTGTGTGAAGCCGGCAGGATGTGCGGCTTTAACTCAGAAGCAGCAGCAGCAAATCGTCAGAGTTTTTATATATAGCCAGACTGCCTTATATGGCTCCATACCATCAGCTCTGCATCAATAATGAACTTGGACTTATCTCAGCATACACAAAAGTAAGGCTCTTCTGCCTTTACTTATTTATTCGTTTTCTTTAAAGAACTTGAAGTAAAAGGTGAAAAAATAAAAACCTCTTCGGCACAAAGCTCAACACAGACATAAGATTGCATGAGGTTAAAGAGAGATACAGCCACACCCCAGTCTGCGTGAATTTATATGGAAATATTTAGATTAACTCTTACACATACAGAACATTTTCTTTCCAAGCCGAAACCGGAGGAAAAATAAGATCCTTCCGAGAGAGTGATACTTGTTAGGAATTAGTCTGCACCGTAATGTATCTCTTAAGATTTAACACATGCTTGGCTAGGAGAGAGATGTAAAAATGCAAAGATAAAAAGGATTTTAGAACTTGAAACCAAAAGGCTGACCTTTAAAAAGCTACTAGATTAAATGAAAAATACATGGTAATAATGTGAGAAAAATAAAAGGTAACTCAGTGAAACAAATTCAACTCTAACCGGCTCTCTGCACAGTCAGTGCCAGTCAAAGGTTTGAACATGGTCATTTATGAATAAGATGCAGGGATTTAAAAACTATTTTAACAGCTGTCTTTCATGAGAAGAATGACAATAATTTTCGTGAATATTTTTGAATAAAACGGTCAAAGACACATATAAATGCAGTAATGAATTATCTGTTCATTGGAGCCATCAACAAGAAATTAAAGCCAGTATAAGAGAATGTAAATTCCTTTAAGCATTTTCTTTTTGTTGTTCCATACAATGGCACCAGTGAGATGGAAAAACATTTAACAGAATTAGTAGAAGTGAATATAATTATTTCAAGCATGTAAAAACGTGTAAAAAAAAAACAACTTTAACTATTATAACTACTCGAATTGAAAAGGATGAGAATGAACCAGACTAGCAAGCATAGAGGGCCATATGCCACCGTTTGATTATTACAAAATGATCAAAATATCTAAACACAACAGTGTACTAATAATATCCATAATCGCTTGACCTCTTTGGCCATATTGCATTACCAAGAAAACATAGTGTCAAAAACATTATTTGTTAAATGACCACAACCTTTCTAAACAGTCTCTGTATGATTGTTTCTTTTAGTTTTGCTAATCCACAAACATGAGCATTCATAATTTCAATAAATATAAGCAGTTTGCAGAAGATCCCTGACAGAAACCTTTACAGTGAAATATCCCTAAAATGTGTAGGAAAAAGGTTATCTGTGCTCTACCACTTACATCCTGTACTTTGACTAAGCATTCAGAATGACTGAGTTACTGCAATTTGAGCTGGCCTACAAATGATCCCTCAGTCTAAGTGCCTTGGATTAATGGTTTAATAGTTTAAAGTTGTATAGGGTCTGTGTTCCAGTGGGTTTCAACAGGAGTTGCTTCTTCTACCCTACCATAACAACAGCTGTGTGTTGAGACTCCACATTTCAGCTCTCGTGCCAGCAAGAATATATGGCAGAGAAGAAGTTCATTAAAATGTATATGTTATTTCTTCAAGATTTATTTCAGAGTTCCTACATGATCTGCTTTAGTTACAGCTACTTCAACTTTCTGTTTTCTCTTAGTGTTAGCCACACGTAGTGTTCTGTTAGATGAAACAACATGTTGGAGGAGAACATCGGCTGGTGGCACTGCCAGCTATGTTGCAACAGACGGCTGCTCGTACTGAGCAAGGTTCTTCTGTTGCAGAAGTGATACAAGTCAATGAGTTTATGCAATCCGCTGGGTTTCTTCCGAAACTTTTCAACCCTATTTTTTTAATCATGCATTTATGATTGGAATTAAATGATTTTCTTAAAAAGAGCCTTAAGACCATATGCGTTGTAAATTGTCCCTATATAAATAAACAGAATTTTGAATTGGTACCCCTTACGCGTGCCCGATATGTCGCTGAGGAGTCCAGGTTGATCGCACAGCATTAAAGGAAGTAAATGGCCACATCCATTCCTCCGTTT
>JAVLVB010000286.1:2032257-2068370 GCA_032876305.1 Orestias chungarensis
ATATATATATATATATATATATATATATATATATATATATATATATATATATATACATATACATATATTGCAAGACAAACGAATAAGTGTCATAGATTACATTTAAATTATAGTTCATCCTAAAAGGACAAAATATAAATAAATGAATAAGGTAAAAACACCATAATGTTCCTCAAATTCTATGTGATGTCATCCATAAACTGGCATACAGTGTGAAAACAAAAGAGATCGTTAAGGAAATAATATTGGTTCATTTTAAGCAGAAGGAAAACACAACTATTATCATCGTTGATGCCTAAACGCTCCCTCCCAGCTGAATCAGACACGCAATTTCTTGTCTTGATATGCACTCCTGAAGAGAGGGTGACTGGGTGGATGACTGTTGTAGAAATGCTGACTTAGAACTGGCTACAGAGTGTGTGCTTCTGTCTTCTTTATTGCCATTAAGGACTCAATGTACCCACAGTATTATGTGGGCTTTTGACTGTCTTGCGAGGTCCAAAACACAACCAGAATAATCTATCACAGCCATAAAAACCAGCTAGTCAAAGTAAAATCTGCACTGCGACTTAGATTCTGATACCTGAATCAACTTTATTTGGTATTATCATCATTACCACAGATCATGAACTACCAAGCAGGGTAGGTAACAGAATATTTTTCAAACAAAGAACTGACCTGTCTATAGGTGCATCACTGGGCCGGGAGTACGTCAGCCCCGTTCCATTGTCAAGGGACGCCTGTCTGGACAAGAGCCCGCAGTGAGGTCTGCTTCTTACTGAGGCCGGTGTCAAATCCCCTGAGGCTCCCTGGTGGGTATACAGCGATGGGTCTTGTAGTTTGGCCTTTTTTCCCTGTGGCCCACCCTCCAACACGCCACGCACCTGACCGGGCTCCGAGTCGTAGAACCACTCCCCTGATTTAGTGAGGATTTCTTGTTGTTTTCGGCACAAGTTGCATACCCACATAACCTGTAAGCAAGAGAAGGGGCATTTATAACTAGTAAATCACAGATTTCCATTTTTGTTGTATGGTAGACAGTGATAGTGTAATGAGTCTTTCCGGTGATTTGAATTCACTGTCTTTTTAAACTATACAACAATGTATTTTATGAGGGTACTCTGTGACAGATGTGAAATACCCCACTATTGGGAAACAGAATGAAAGTATTACATGGTTTGTTTATTTATTTATTTACAAATAAAAGTCTGATTTAGTCTTGTGTGTGTACATATATTCAGCCCCGCATGAGCCAATAAGTTGTACAGCCTAATTAATTTGCTGTTATAGCTACTGGGAGTTGCCTCTGACAGCTTAGCCCCGCTAGGAAGTGTAACATTTGTGGATTTTTCTTAGTGAATTGTCCAGAATCAAGTTGGATGAAGAGTTTTGCCAAAATTCTTATGTGGATTTAAGTTTCCGTTTATGAAAGTGCTACTTTAACAAATGCATATGATTGGACTTTTGAAGCTCTGGCTGTACGTATAAAGCCATTGTCTTGATTAAAGGCTAATCTTTGACCTACTCTCAAGTCTTCTACACCCTCTAAAAGGTTTTCTCCCACTATTGCAATTTATTCAGATCCACATCTCTCTTCCCCTCATCTCTGATCTGGTTTTCTGTCTACATTGAAGAAAAATAACACCACAGCAAACAGAATACAGGGGGGCTGAATACAAAATAAAACTTTTTTTTGCAAACTACATATTTTTCTCTTGTTTGTTATGTTTGTCTGTCACATAACATCCCAATAAAATACATAAAGGTCTGTGATCATAACGTGGCAGCATGTGCATAAGAGAACAAGATAAAAACACTTGTAGAAAATCTTGAGCTGTATGTTAAATACTGTACCTAACTTTGTCATCCATTGCTGCTGGATGGATATAACTTTTTAACATTGCTTAAAAAAATGTTTACACCCAGTTCATATAAATCTACAGTTGTTGAAGAAATAAATAATGAAAAGTTTTACACATGCAGCAGCTTTTTGTGATATTTAGATAAATAGAAAGATAGAACTGCGGTTCAAATTGAGTTTTTGTCAAGAATTCAAACACTGTGAGTCCATCTAGCAGACATTTTTAATTCTGATTAATGTTCCTGTTTGTGAATAAAATTGTACTGAATCCATACTAATAAACTCGTGCTTCAGTTTAAATTACAACAAATTTTGGTTTTCCTGGTACCAAACAACTAACAGGCCCAACAAACCAATTGAGAAGAGGCAAGATTAATGCAGCATCATGAAGCTTGCCTTTTACAGTTCCACCGCTGACTCAGTTCATTACTGTCATTGGTATGAGCTGACCCTGAATTGACCAATATTTTATTACTATAGATTAACTGAAGTCACTTAAACTGTGGTTGTCTGTGAGCAGAGTGGCTCTATCTGGTCAAAAGCCAGATATGTCTGCATTCTCGTTTACATAAGGTAGAAAAAGGGAAAAAGGAAAAGAAAAATGAGGGATATTACTTTTGTGAAGTGTTGGCATTCACCAACGCATAGAAACATTGGTAAATGTCTGAGTCCATGACCTAAGAAACAAACAGGTGTAACATAAAGCCTTGGGTTGATCCAAGGAAGAATAGATAACTTTTACAACTTTTTCGAGTCTTTCATAATTTTTGGGAAGCCCAACATTACATTCCAGAAATCTGGCTAAATACTTATCTAGAACACTCTAGCTGAGTGAAAGACCTCCCTATTTTAGAAGAATTTCCATCTCTACAAAGAATGGTTGTTTATGTATGTGACAAAAATGCAACAGAATGAACAACTGAGCTAAGATATTTCAAGTAGATACTTTTTTTCCCCGTTAACTTTACGTTTGTTTGCTGATACAACAGCATATAACTGGAACTACAGAGAGGGTGTCGTTCAGTTCCAGCCAACATTACCCTAAAACATAACATCACAGAACCATAAAAAGACCATTACCCAACCCCAGGGAGCTTGTTAGCGGGTGGTCTCTTTATCAAAGTTGCTAAAGCTAGCTGGTTTAACCAACTTGCAACCCTGGTTCCTTTGTTCCGTGAGACATGCATTTCAACCACCATATTGTTTGTTACAACTAACACATCCACCTTGTCTACTATTTGTCTTTCAGCTAGCCTAACCAGCTCACCCACGTACAAAGGTTCCTATTTTAATCCCTATTAGGATTTTATGTTGACCTCAGTTCATTTTACTGACTGCATTTAAACCTAACTCAAACACTTACCCTAACCCTACCAATTACTAGTATAGATCAACACATAATTCAAACAATGCCTCTAAACAAACCCTAACCCTAAAAAGGATCTCCAATAAAATAGGATAAGGCTTTGTTTCCCATAATAGCCATTATTCTTCAGGACAGTTAACATGCCACAAAAGAACCGAAACTGAATAGCTAAATATAGACGCACACTTGATTGTGACATTGCCATATTGAAAATTCTTATCTGTGTTTCTCTGCCTTTTATTTAGTAGTTTAGTGAAAGCTAAATGACTAATGTATTGTAACTATAAAGTTGGGCTATTGGTTTATTAAATTCTGAGATTTAAAGAGAAGCTGTTTGCTGTCATAGCACTTTACAAGTTCCAATTATTCTATACAAGAAAGATATAACCAAACCATTGCACCTATACAACCAGATCCAAATTTAATGAGATATTGTAAATTGACTCTTTGCAAAACAATGCAGTCATATGCTTTATTGCCATAAAAAAGGAACTATCTATCCTAAGAAGTCCAGTTGAATCAATGAAAATGCTGGTATATACAGCAAATGATTAACAGGATGATAAAGGATTATATTCCTTAATCCAGTGCCAGAATTATGCTAGAGTTGCCATTTGAAATTCGCTAAACAGATTTCAGATCGGTTTTATTGGCTGGGGGTATATTTTCAGGACTAACACTCCTAGAATAGGATTTAGCATTGAATTCTAGATTTTCTTTGGTCCTTTTATTTTATTTTTTTTGGCAAAGTGCAGGACCTGAAGTAGTAAAGCCTTTTTAAATAGACCAAAATAATCTAGTACACATAAAATGAAAAGAATTCTCTACAGGCAGCATGCATGATACTAGGGAATACTGACACAGGAGACATTTATGACCAGCCATCAGCGTTACAGATGTGCTGTAACTGTGCTGACACACAATGGAACCAAGCAGGCTATAAACTGTACTTTATTTATCCCAGAGGAAGGGATCAAGTAAAGCAATGACTGCCTCCTTCAAATGTGGTTACGCAAGGAACTCTGCAGTGAACCATATACCATCAAGAATGGCAAAGTCCTTAAACAGGTTGTTAGACATAACAGTATACCAGTAAACTTATAACATAGTTGGATTTTTAAAGGAAAGCTTGATAACACTCTTTGCGAATAAACCACCAGAACAAAAGGATCACTCTCACATATTTATGTGGCCACATCTAAAGCATCAAACATAAACACATTTTTGAACCTGACACTATAATGACACAGATGTTTGCATTATAATGATACAGGACAGTATTGCAATCGCAATGATTGCTGGAAGATGGGGTATTATATTTCAAGTCTTATGCATTCTGCATTTCAAAATTTCTAATTAAATCAACAGAACATCTTCATTTGGTTTTAATACTAATGTTCATCTGCTTCCCAAGAAAGAAAATACACAAAAAAAAGCCCCAGCCACCAGGTCAGGAAAGGATCAAATCCAGACAAATTTTGAGCTCACCCGAACAGTAAAGTATGATAGCTCATGTTCTTTGTAAAACTACACAACAGACTGATGCACAATGTTCTCGGCGAAACATGACTAAATCGGCAGTAACACACTCAAGATGTGTATACATTGATTGAAGCCGTTCTGTTCTGGATTCTCCTGACACACACACAAATCCTTTCTTACAATCAGTCTACAGGGTGGTGCCTGTGGTCTGTAGACAGGCCCATTCCTCTGTGTGTTCTTGCTAATTCCACTGTTGTAATTGCGCACTGAAAAAAACAAAAACAAGTTCTACTACATGCTGTGAGCAGCAGGAGAAAAATATACACTGCAAAGGGGAATGTTTACTGAGACACTGAAATAAGAGAATCAAACACCAGGACGCCAAAATCAATAAATAATTTCCCTTCTAATGGTTTCTCATCAGATCCAGGGCGGGTTTTAGGGACAGTAGCAAAAACCGGCTGCTAAAAATAAATTTGTGCTTACAAAGCTGGCTGTAGCAAGAATGAAGGTTGTTCATTATGGAGAGTCGTGCAAGGTACTGGAACATCATTTTTCAATATAATGTGCTTTACACTGAAAAAGAAAGTAGTTGGTATAACTTAAATAAATTTATCTAATTGGTAGCAAGTAATTTATTTAGGTGTATCCAGGTTAATTTATTTGAACATATTTTACTCAGTCCTACTTTAGTCATTTAGTTTCTTTAAAAAATATATTGTTGCAACTAAAAGCTGTAAGTTATCAAAACAAATACCTAAATAATCCAAATCAACAATATCTATTATGGTATACTTTGGAATATAGCTAATTAAACTTTTTTGATTTTATTGTCCTATCCATCATTTATACACCCATATCCTTATAAACACAGTATTATAAAGTATTCCAGACAAATAAGCATGATTATTATATTTTATGCTCATGGCTTAGTGTGATATTTAAATTAAAAAAATTCAAATTCAAAGAATGCTAAAGCATTGCTGCCAAGATTGTAATTCAGTCTGTTTTAACAGGGATGCTGTTCAGCTTGGAACTTAAAGCTGCAGATTTTTGAGGTCAGACTTGTGTTCGAATATGAAACATGGACCTCATGTCATGACTACCTATTGAGTACATTTTCTTGGCTTCCTGTCAGAAATGAGATGAGATATTAAATCATAAGATAACATCTTTTAAAGGGACAAAACCCAGGCTATAAAGGGTTGATGCTGTCAACAGACGATAAACAAGACACATATGGTTTGTACTATCGGATCTGTGTGAATCTCCTGCAAAAGAGCAGGAAAAAAATTTAATGGAAATTATACTGAGCTGCATCTCATCTTCAATAAAAAACAGTTTCTTAACAGGCAGCATGCATGGTGCTAGATGACACTGACACAGGAGACATTTATGACCAGCTATCAGTGTTACAGAGGTGCTGTAACTGTGCTGACACACAATGAAACCAGGAAGGCTATAAATTGAACATTATGTATCCCAGAGGAATGCATCAAGTAAGGCAATGACTGCTTCAATTAAGTAGGGTTTAAGAAACTCTGCAGTAAACAATACATCTTTGGTTGGGATCCAGGAACCCAAAGTTAAGGATAGTTCTTAAGCAAAGCATTAGACAAGCTCTAAGATAACAGTGTACCATGTACCCAATAAAATTATACGTTGATTTTGATGATTTAAAAATAATGTTAGCAGAATTTATTATTAGATTAGAAGGATCAGAAAATCCTTGCTTTAGTCATAAGTATGTCTATATAAGTACATCACAATCATGCAACAATAAACAATTTTGAAATCTATTAAGATTAGATTGTCAAAGTTAATTTCAGAAAGTAAATAAAGGTAATTTGAGATTTTCAAAAATGGCTTGAGTGTTTATAGCTGGTCAGTTATTTAGATTTTGAAGGGGAAAATACATATTTTGGTATACCCTGATCTATTGTACACCAACTGTAGCAAAAAAGTATTTTTTTCACTTGTACTCTACATGTTCCATTCAGAATTTGAATTCTATTATTCACTGCTATACCAGCTAGATTTGGAGAGTACAATGAGCTCTCTCTTGTGGCCATTAAACTGCACTACAGTCTTATTTAACCTGGAATTTAGAATGAATCAGCTGAAAGTTTTCAGCCATATCAGCATGCTCAATAAAATTCAAGCTTAAAAGTGAATTCAACTGTTCCTTTTGATGGGGTTTTTTCTAATTAAAGCATGCAGTCATTCTTGAGAACATAAAATTAAAAGTAATTGAGAAACACATTTAATCTATATCATCCACACTTAGGAGAATTGCACAGGATGCATTATTTATAGACTAGAAAATGGCATGTCATAGGTAATCGGTTCCATTACAGTTGCTCTCCTTTACATGAACTGGGGTGAACTAAACTACACATTATACCCTCATTGTTCTGCAAGTGGAGTTTTTCAAAACACCAGAGTCTGGACTGAGTCCACCTTGAGAACACATCCACCTAAAGATATCCTGAGTATCAAACACCCCACCCAATTGCAGCCCCAGTGGGAGGGATGGACTGGGTGGAGGGTGGGTACATGAGCATGATGGCTTATAGTGACAGGCATTCCAATCAGCCAGCAAAGCAATGAATGAAACTGCGAGTCCACAGTCATTTAAAGTGACAGAATATCCATGTATTGACAAAACCCTGCCATGCACCACCTCGATCATTCACTTTCTTTCTACATAATAATTCTAAGCCATCTTAAATGATTATTTTTTTTAAATCTTGCAGAAAAATTAAAGCAACGAATTCGTGTGAATGAAGATGCCCGCATTCACATGCCACTAACACACCGCGCACGTGGGGAATTACATTTTAATGAGCTTCTAAATTTAGGAAGTGCGTCTGTAATAATAATAGACTTGATGAATATTTATGCTCCTTGTTCTGAAGTTCAGCAATACCGAAAAATGAGACAGCACTGCATGAATCCAAAGAAATGGCCGTCTGTCAGACCCACACCCGTTCAGTCGCTTCATGACCCAAATAAACCTAACATTATTAGTTTTGACTGAAGACGCCTGCTTCTATGACATTACACCGTATTAATACCGTAGGTGGTCTTGAAAGCTCCTCTACACTTTGGAAAAACACCGCAGTGACAACAAAACAGAGTGGATATGCAATATAATGGTTTACCAAAAATATATATAAAGGTAACGAATCCCTATATATAATTAAAAAAAGATAAAGATGTAAAATGGTCAAATGGATAAGGATTTTAAATAATCGGAAGAAAGGCGATGTTTACTTATCTTACCCATTGTGCCACTGATGGAAGGCAGCATGCCTGAGAAGAAGGCTCCGAGGCTTTGAAAGAGGAAAACCTGCTCCGACCTTCAGCACAGCGGACAGCTCCCGTAGCCTCTGCCTTTTGCTGAAGGTTAAACTCAAATCCACTTTGCCCGATTCGCTGCGACGACTGCCAGACTTTTCCGTTTTCTCTCTCTCTCTCTCTCACGTATGGATCTCTTCTAAATTCGGTCTGATTACGTCAAAAATAAATAAATAAATAAATAAAATATCGTTCTGTGTGTCCGTGCAGACTTGATCCGTGAGAGCCGTGAGGCTCCGCGGGGTTTCGTGGACGTGTCTCCAGTCTGCTCTCTTTCCGACACACACACACACACACACGCGCGCGGAACACCGTCAGCCTCTCTGTCCGCTTTTCGCAGGAAACACTTCGCCTGATCACGGACCCAGTCTGTGCTGTCAATTTCATTCGCAAAAAACTCATGAACGCCGCAGCTGCTGTAGTGGCGCTGCCAGTAATTTGCAAGGGGAAAAAACAGCAGTTGTAACTTGTGGAGAAAATGTTATTTCTTGCCTAATACGAGACAGTTCTGTCTGCCTATACATATATTTGTGTTTTAAAGCCAGGTGCGGATCTACAAGGGGGTACGGGGGCACCACCCCAGAAAATGATTTCCTTACAATCATGTTTGTAAAAATTAAACCTTCGCTTGTTTGTCTACATGGTTTGTAGAGCCCAAGGTTTATTACCATTGTCAGTAAAAACCAGTTCACAGACTAGGAAATTGTTCCAATTTAATGGTGCAACTAAATAATAATAAAAATCACACATAAAAGGCAGCAAGTAAATAAAGATGCATACGGTGGCTGTGTTAAACATTTATCAATAGTTGATGAGCCTGATGGCTGAGGGAAAGAAGCTGTTCTTATGGCTTCTTACCCTCTGAGTTCAATATTAAATGATCAGAAATAAATGGAAACTTTAATAATGCATAATAACTCTTAGGAATAATTAATATCTATAGTGATTAGCCATCTATAGGGGGACCCTTATTGTGAAGGGGTACCATCTAGGCCCATGACATAAGGATTTTCCGATTTTTTTTTTTTGGGGGGGGCAATAACATTTTACGGGCTGTATCAAAGATGTACAAATATGTTCATCATGAACAAACATACCCAAGCATAAATGTATGACCTCTGACAGGTGAAGTGAACAATACTTTACGTTTCATTGGTTGGTAAAGTTGGTTAGTTCTGATGAGTTGGTTCTGATAGAGGGGTAATAGTAAATAGTGTTGCATAGTTCCAAATCAGTTAAAGAAAAAATACAAATAGGAGGTTACTTTGATACCAACTTTCCCCGATCATAAAGCACACTTTAAATGTGTAAATGTGTTGGATTGACAAATATGATCAATGGAATTATAGTAAAAAAATTATGATAATAATAATAACTTACAGGATAATAACCCAAGACCCATTTGAGGGTCAGTTGGGGTTTTAGGCAGGTGATTATTATGTTGGACTTGTTGAGTGTGCATTTCAAGTTTGCATATTTAACTGTGCTAATGTATCCAATCATTGCACACTCACTGTCATATCCCATCAACAGCATAGATTTTCTTACTGAAATTTATTTTACCAACTTAGTTCTATGGTGCAGTTACAAGTAGTTCATTAAGTAAAAACAACGTTGGTTTTCTTATGAATAATAAGAGAACATGTGGTTTTTAATTCTATGTCCATGTTGACTGAAACTCATTTTACTTAGTTGTATTGACATGTATCTAGTTTTTCTGCTCATAATGCGCAACTTGTTAACATAGATGAGGGTAGGAAGTTAGATCTACCTGGAATAAAAAAAGCTCAGCTCCCAAATTACTACAACAGACTGCTACTGTGCCCAGTGTAATGACACAACACACAAATGAGTGTATTGATCTAATGCTCCATTTTTCTTTTGTTTGTTAACAAGACCCTGACGTACTTGAATCAGACCTGGAGGTGTTGATAGTCATTCATTTGGTTTAGCACTGACCTGCAAACTGCTCCAGTGAAGGCTTTACGTCACAGTCTGAAAAGGCGAAAAGATCAACATCATCCACAAACGGCAGAGACACCATCCTGAGGGACACCAAAACATACCCCCTCAACACCTCAACAAGAAATTATATCCATTAAGGTTATGAACACCCTGCAACTCTCATTGAAAACAAGTCAAGCATGTGACTAGCAATGTAAAATGAAAATGAAAGCAATCGTACATGGACTGCAGAGCTTGTGTTGTCTCAGGGTGACTTTCTGCAACTATTAGGATTCTCCACCCCAAGTTCACTGTTTTTTTCCTTAAACCGTAAATTACAGAGTCTTGATAGAGAAACTGTAGATGTGTAAATATATATCTGTATGGTTATGTAAGTGTATAAGTGTAAATATGTAGATATGTGCATGTGGTAGGTATATGTTTCTGTACGAACATATATATCTATGTTGTATCTCCATATATATGGATGTGTGCTGGCATATATTGTGTGTAAAAAAGTAGCGTGGGAATATTTTGTGTAAGGCACAGTAGCATCCTCAAAAGCTGCTTCATTTAAAACAATGATATTGCTCTTACAGACCTTTGATTTCTTGAGCCTTTCCGAAACCCCAACAGTGCAAATGGAGAGCTTTACTGCAAGCTCTACGGATATTATTAAATATAGACTAACTATTAGTCAACTTATCAAATAATAATCAAACAAAATGTACTTAACATAGTTAGCTAAATAAATTCAGCGGATTCCTCATCTTTTCCCGTACCACCAACTTCACAGTCCCTCTACAATGTATCACATGTTGATGTCCGATACAGAGCTCGGTAAGCTGCCTCCAGCACATGGACTTGTGAATATTCAACAGCGTTTCACAGAACAAGATCTCTCTTGCCACTGCTGACACCATCTGTGGTAGAGGGAAAGAGTAGATGTATGGAAAAAGAACGGATTTCACCATCTATTTCACGGACACAAAAGCTTTTAGCCTAGATTCCTGGGCACATCAAAACGTGTTCCTTTGTTGTAAACAAAGCATTTGCCCATCTCCAACAACAATCAAGGTTTTTCAAAACAATATATATATATATATATATATATATATATATATATATATATATTTGAGTTTTCTTACAAAGTTATCTGTTTTGCATGCATGTCTACCTGAGATATGTTCAATTCACAAACCTATGCACCTATCTTTTAAACATCTTTTCAACTCAACGTTTTATGCTGCCTATTTGTGCCTCTAACTGACCCTCCTCTCTAAACTTTGTAGTCCTATTCTAGAGTAACTGAGTCATTCTTCCTCCTGTTTTTCACTCTCAAACTGCAGGGAGAACAGAATATGCAGAGTATACATTTTCTGTGATAGGGACCACTACAGGAGTTTCTTTGTTGCCCAAAGTCAATATTAATCAACATCGGTTTGTATTAAAATAGGTTCTAGCAATCATTCCCATACATTTTCTATCATTAATTTCTAAAATCAGAGGAGATAGTTTACATGGAGAAGTAACCAATGGGATCGGAGGCAAAGAAAGAACCGTTAAGTGGGTACAACTACAGGCTCATGTCACAACCTATCAGGTACGGCCTATGATGTCTATGGGCAGCCTGCTGTCACTGTTATTACTCAACACCATCTGCACAGAATAGAAACTGATCTCCCAGCTATTATAAAGCAGTGAATGATGGGCACCCATTCAGCCCAGGTTTTGGCATTAAGGGTACTAACGGGACAGGGAACTCCCTCTGTCTCTCTGCTGCTCTTATCTTTCAGTGAATCCTAATTTTATGTACTTCAAGGATGCATAGCTTATTTAAAATGTGTCCTAATCGCTGTAGAAAAAAACAAAACAGCAGCACTCAAACGTCACAGCAATAAATTATGATTTATTACATGTTTAGGAGCAACAAATAGTCTTGAAAGAGAAATTTTTGGTTAGACCTTCACTATCTAAGCCATATATATCCAGTTTTGCATGTTAGAGTGAAAGATGCTAAGTCAGAGTGATCGAAGTATCATGATAACAGACCAATCAAACAATCAGCAATCATATCATTACTAAACAAGCAGAATCTATGGCACTAGTAGCAAATCCAGATGTTATACAATCCTAATGAAACGTATCTGGCGCCTTTTATGAAACGAAAGTTCTGCATTAAAATGACTGGATCCAGAATTAGCGTTGTTCTCCCAAATAGGCTTTTCTAATGAGGTTGGAAGGTTCAAGTATTCATGTATTAATAAAAACTTTGCCGGATAAATTATTACCTTATCCATTATATAATTACACTGTAGGAGCACTGTTGTATTGGTAAAATAAGAAGTATCTTAAACCCTATCCATCAGTTACGTTTATTGCTGTCAAAATCAATGTTCTCTTCGAGATGGATGAATTAACTACATTAACTCAAGTTAATGCCTGATCTGACATAAGTAATTGTATAAAATCCTCTTAAAGCTTTGTTTAACTCTTCAACATGGGCTATATTTACAGATGTGACTGTCAGATCTAGTATTTGTCAAATCATCCAGATATTTAGTTTTTGTGTGTTTGTTTGTTTACTAAACTTTTGTGTTCCCCCCCCAAAAAAAGACTCACATATAGACTGAACGATTACTGTAACTAGTAATTTTGTTTGATTCATATCAGTAATGGCTGCTGAATGTGTATTTTGGATACCACAGCATATCACAATGTATTTTTTCAGATAAAGTCCAAACAAACACAGAAGAAGAACTTCTAACCACTTTGTCTTCCTGTTGCAATTCCATGAAAGTAGCAAAGCAGCAGAGAGAAAGAACAAGGATACAGATGGGGAGTTGGGGGGAGTAGAAAAGATAGCGAGAAACAGAGGGTGAGTGGTACCAGATCTTGGGAGCACATGTTCCAAAAGCAAAGGGATGTATGGAATAAAATAAAACCCTGTTGACTTAAATTTAGTTAGAGCATTAAAAAAAACTTACGGTTTGTCTGTGGAAAAGATTTTGCATTAGAAAGCTAGGCAGTGATGTATTACAAAAAAACTCAAATTATGTGGTTTATAAGAACAGTGGAGTGTGACTTCCCCCCAGTGGTAAAATGGTATCAATACAAGTTATACTGCCTATTTCTTCTATGATTTTATATAATAGACACAACACAGTGCATGTTTGTGATTTAGGGAGTAAAAGGTTCATATTTTTTAATTCAAATAAAAAAAATAATAATAATCTGAAAATTGTGGCATGCATGTGTACACTGCTTGTTTACTTGGGTATCGATGAAAAATGCTCAATTAAGCATCTTTAAGGTACATCCATATGTAAAGAGAGCCCACTTGTTAATAATCCCATCTCAGTTTAAATACAGCTGATCTGTGAAGGTCTTCTAGGCACCATAAAGCCCATGAAACAAAGTAGATGAGTCGGATGGTTAAAGCAGCCTTAGCTTATAAAATAACTTCTCAAAGTTTAAATATCTTGCTAAGCTCTTCTGGTACATGGTCATTCACCTAAAATAGCTGACAGGACAAGGATATTAATAATCAAAGAACCAACCTAGAGACCCATAATAATATAGCAACGATGAGCTTCTCAGTAAGAGAATTTGCTAGTAGACATAGTAACTTTTAGTCATTCACTTCACAACCTGGGCTTTATGAAAGAGTGACATGAAAACAGCTATAAGAGTTCCACAAGCAGTTTGTCATAAATAATGTAGAAGCTACAAAACAAACTGTAAAAGAAGGTACATGTGAAGGCAGAAATTAAGAACAGTACACTTAATCTCAACCTCCACAGCATGAAACATGATAGTGGTAGCCTTTTGCTGAGGGGTTGCTTTCCTCAGCTTGGATAGGAAAACATTTCAGAGTTAACTGGAAGTCAGATAGAGCTAAATTTAGGGTGAAACTGGAGGAAAGCCTTTTAACGCCAGTGTAAGAGTTCATAATGGAGTGGAGATCCACTCTTCAATGAACAATGAAATGCAGTCGCGGGTACAATGGAATAGTATGGATTTAAGAATATATACAGCTGTGCTTGTGAGCCAGTCAAAATGGAATGCCTAATAGACTCAAATCAGTGGCTAGACCTAAAACCTCAGGCTCACGGATCATATCCAAAGACACAAAGGCAAATGGATGAATGTTTCATTCTTCAGAAGGGCAAAGCTGGTAGAGAAAAATCCCTGAAGACTGGGAAAAGAAATTGCAGTGATAGCCAGTTTTACAAATGATTGGCTTCGAGGAGCTAAATGCATGCAACACTTTTCAGTATTTTATTTGTAAAAAAATAAAATAATTAAGCCATGTAATTTTTTTCACTTTAAAATTAAATGTTACCTTGGTTAATCTATTACATAAAGTACAAATAAAATATGAAGTTTTTATGTTAAATTCTGTAAATCATATGTGCATCTTTAAAGCTATAATCCAAACATCAGAAATAGCACAATAACGGCATGCTTAAACTCTAAAATGTTGATTGAAGAAAAATAAGATTAGATGTCATTGTAGATACTGTTGATTCATTTATCAGATCAAGGTTTAACTGCAAAGCTTCCTAAACTTTAATAAAAAAAGGGTTATGGAGACACATATTAGAGCAATGGGCACACATGCTTGTCACTAAGGGTTTGCTATTGTGGAGCCAGTGCAACAACAATGAGTAACAGCAGTGAGTGTTACCTTGTTGGACCGCAGAGACACTCGTCCTCCGCACCTAGCACAGAATTTTGTTTGGCAATATGAACAGACGTGACCACAGCCATCAGCAAATTTCGTTTTGTGGCATATTCCACAGGTTGGGGCTTCACTCTTTTGGTCCTGAGCTGGCTTAGTCTCCTCCCCCATCTTCTTAACCTGGTCCTTATACGATTCAAACTGCTGGTGTAACTTCCTGTTAGTGAATGAAGACAAAGCAGAGGTTACATATTCAATCAGAGAAGCGATAATGCAAAGACAAACGCAGAAATAATTTACACAGTCAAGTTGAACCTTTATTTTATTAAAGGTGGACCAGTTGCTTCTTGCTTCAAACTGTTTTGTCATTTCTCTCTGATTGTTTTTTACAAGATGTGAAACTTTTTTCAAAATTTGAATGTCACACAATCTGCATCAAAACTAGCCAGAAAATGATGAATGCTATCAGTGTTTTGTGCATAATTCTTGAGGTAAAGAGGGGCTAACTTAAATTCAACACTGCATCTACACAGCTGGTGGTAAAACACTGCCCAACCCTCCATGTGTGATTCTGGTAAATGTTCCTTGCCCAAATCTCAAACAAGTTTAACAATGAACTCTGTTAAAATCCTTTAATAAAAAAAAGTTTTTTTAGTTAATTCCAACAATTAACTAATTACAACTAATTAATTAACCCCAAGCTTCAAGTTGACAAAGGGATGCAACTCCAGATAGGAAAGGAAAAGCCCATAACATTATATCAAAGGCTTAACGGTTGAGCTCATACTGTGACACAACATCTCTTCAAAATCAGGTGTTTGGGTATCAGTTCTGCTTTACAAGTTTGAGGATATCACTTAATTCTAGTTTCTCAGGTTCCCCTGCATTAAATGAATAATTAGCACCTGTCTGTCCCCATCAGTATAGTTGTAATGCAAGCAAGGTGCCCCTTGATGTATGCTGTTAGAGAGATCAACAGTTGGAATCATTGGAAGTCAAAACCATAAACCCATTAACTATACGGGAATCAACGTAACCTTTCACTGTCTCTTTTATCCTGTTAAACTTCACCTTTTTTGAAGAAAAAAAATCAACGTAACTTCTCCCCAAAATAAAAAAAATAGTGTCCTTACATGCATTTTGTATGACATATGCCAGTTGAGTGTCTCCTTGGAAACTAAACACTGGGCTGACTTCATAATATGGCGATTAGAAGTGGTTTCGCCCCACATATCCTCTGCAACATTCATTAGCTCTTGTGAATTATTGAGCAGTGCTATCCTTTTACCACATACAGGTCTGCAATTGAGATAAACATGCTTCGTTTTCCCACAACCAGAGTTTTAGAACCCAAATGCAATGGTCACACACACCTATAGGCAGTCTATGTGCATGCATGCATGTGTGTTGCTGTGTCTGACTCTCTGTGCCATCAGAACATTAGATAAAGTGCCAGTGACATGCTCCACGTTCTATCCACAAAAGGATTAGAGCTCTAATTATAACAGTCATTGTATTTTTACCAAGCAGTGATTAGACTTGTGCAGAGCTTTGTATATTCCAACCAAATCACATAGCGACTAATAACCACCAGGTAAATTATATGATAGAACAGTTAAAGCCAGTTTTTCAAAGTATCAGGGAAATGTAACTTCAAACAACCCGCATAACACCTCATCATAGATTAAAATAACTTTATTTGACTTTTATACTGATAAAGACACTGATGTCTACAGATGGATTAACAAGAAAAAGTTGTTGGAGGTTCTAGCTGAGTACTTTCCGACCCGTACACTAAGCCAACACATCAAAAAGTCTTTAAACTTATACTTATTTTTACCAATATATATGAATGATTACTTAAATATATTAGAGTAAAGCAAGTAAAACATCAGGAAGGTACAGTCAATAACAACATAAATTAAAACCAGGAGCTAAGCATGACTTAGGTTGTAATGGCAGCTGGGACGCATTAGCCATTCAAAAAGGGGTTGCTTATTGTGTAAAAAAATGGTCAAATGCAGGTGAGACTGTTGATGAGTAATCATACACTGCTCATTGTGCAGCTGCATGCTTGTGTATCGCAGCTCTCTTACCTCTGAGACAGCAGCTATACGCAGTCTGAAACCCAACACTTTCACAGATTCAACTCGTCGACAGCAAGGTGAACTGTGTGATGTCTTTAAAGTAGCTAGATTTTACCTAATCTATTATTCATTTGAAATAACTTGTAACTTTTTGCAACACATGTGAACAAAAGTAAAAGTTGACCTTATAATGATGAATACACTGCACCTGTTTAAAAAGAAAATCAAGATAACTCCCCACCCCACCCCCCACCGCCCAAAAAAACTCAAAAAAGAGTATGTATTAATTTTACACATGTAGACATGCAAAATGGTCATTTACAAAAAAATGTGTATAACTTAAAAGCGGAAAAAAGGTAGAAAAAAAGTACCATAGAATATAAATGAACTCTAAAACAAAGCAGGAAAGAAAACTAATAGTCCAACAGTTAGTGGGCTTATTTGTCTTTTATTTTAGTTTCTTATTCAACTATAGTCATAAAAAATGATACCAAATGGAAGCTTTGTGTCAGCGTTGTGCAACTGACAATAAAGTATACACCTGGTTCTAAGCTCCTACATGAATTGGCATAAGCAAAATGTAAACATAGCTGGTACAATGACAAAAACTCACAAACAGCAACGTTTAAAAAGCCCCTGATTAATAATTCAGATTACACCAGCATTAGACATCCAACCATAGTCCACAAACAATGTTTCAATGGACTCTGGTCAGCATTAGGTTATTTGACTGCATGAGATGAAGACAATATAAAATTGTACCATTCATTTCAGAGTTTGAGTCACACTGAGAATAGAATGTAAAGAGGACAGGGTCAGCATAAATACTTAAGCAGGTTGTGGTGATTCTAAATTGAAATTAAGGAGGCAGAAATGTGCTAAGAAAATATCCTCCAAAATGTTACACCGCCCATAACTATCTGAAATATTAATTCAAATTGAGAAAAATGCACAGTCACAAGGTTTAAGTAAAATCCTAACCCAATAATAAGATATCAACAAGCTGATCATAAGAATAATCAGACAAGGCAACATTTTTCCAATTTGTTATTGCTCCATTTTGTTGACCTGGAATGATCAGTGGAACTGTTTGTGATATTCTGCAGCATATTGTGCATACTAAGATGCTATTCTGCATACTTTGACTTCAGAAGTGGGTAACAACAAGAAGAAGAACATTTTAACGAAATTCATATCGATTTCTTGTTATGATGTTAATTTCTTTCTAGTGGGTCTCCTGAGCCACTTACAACATGCTGGTACAGATCCATACCATCATTTGCAAGATCAAAAGTTTCTTTTTCATTAATCAAACATTTCTATAAAAATAATTTTTTTGATGTAAAATTATATTCCAATGTCATGTTTCAATTAACTGTAGGTGGAAAATAATTATAATGAAAGAAATCAAAAGGTTAAAATCGGACTGATAATGTGTTTTAGTCAATTGCATTACTAAAATAAAATGTAAAAAATAAACTTTTCTTTAATATTTTTATTTATAGGGATGCACCTGTGTGTATACATTATTCTGTATCTCTAGAAGTAGTTTGAGCCATTTAAACCTAAATAAGTTACCTATTCTAGGTAGTGGCCAAAAAGGTTTGTGTTGAAAAAGCTATATTTGAAGATTTGTATTCCTTATGACTCCACTTGTAGTGAAGATCTCATTCATTTATAATAAAACATAGAACTAGTATTAGTCTGGCCATTGCTGTCCTTCCTGTCTGGAATTTCCCCCATTGAGCTTGTGCTCTCAGAATGAATCTTCATCTTGGCCAATTAAAACGGAAGTACGAGCTGTGAATAATGATGTTGGTACAATTTGAGAATTGTAGTCCGCTTATGGTTGTAGTTCTGCAATTGGGAAGTGACAATTGTATCTATGTTGGCCACCTTGCAATACTAAGCAATTTAAGTCAGAGAAACACGAATGCCTGCAGCTCACATTAACAGCTATTAAATTCGCCACAGCGCTTCTCTTGTTGCAGAAAAGAATGCTTCATCAAATCAGCGTATTGAATACACTGCAGCCAAACGATAGTGGTAAAGAAAAATCTGATCTAATAATTAAAAAGTTCAGTTGCTTCGATCCACACCTCAAGCAAGCAATCATTTTTTTAATAGCCGAGAGTCCAGACCCTTCTGCAGAAAGCAAAGCATAAACCATGGGCTAGCTTCTACCAGGCTGACTTAGTAGGCTAATTAAATAACGTTTCACTACTACGTATTTCAAAGTAGTGCTCTTACTTGAGTATGGGTTCCGGCTACAATACCTGCTTGGCTTTAACCAGCTGATAACTGAGCTAACACTGCTTTTCTATCATCTCAAACCAGCCTGGCTGAAATAAATAACCTCTACCTCTTAAAAATTTGCATTTCGATGCCTAGACTATTTGCTTTTATGGAGTCATTCTCGTAAACCCCATAAATACTTAAAAATTCACTAAAATCTATTTTACATTTACATTTATGCATTTAGCATTCTTTTTATTTATTTATAAGCAACTTACAAGAGGTAAAATATGGAACAACAAACTACAAATTATAAGTTACCTGCATTATCCTGGAAGTAACATATATATTTTGAGCTTTGAGGGCAAGAGATACTCTCGGAAGAGCTTGGTCTTCAAGGATTTCTTGAAGGTGGACAGAGAATCTAATACTCTGATAGTGAATGTAAATGGTTGTAGTGTATTTTCTTTTCTGGTGTCATGCGATTGGCTAAATTCCTACTTGCATCAACAAATAATTAATCCAGTGTGTCTATGAAGCTGCTTGTAAGTATAAACAGGACAAAACAAGCTAAAATTATCAAAAGCTATTAGTATTGCTCTCACTATTTACTACTCACTACTAAAGCATTGATCATGTATAGTAGACGTCCACTTTCATGATTGCATAGTTATTTATTTACTGTATAAAAAATTTTTTTGTTCTTGTTGTTGTTTGGTTGTATTTTGATCACATGTTATGCTGTGTTCTCTCTGATTTTTTGTATGCTGTTATACCCTAACTTGTCTTACGTCTTAATAAGGTGAGGTTAAGTCCAATTCATCCAAGTGAAGGTTTGTGATGAATTGTACTTGCTGTCAATCTTAGTTTTTTTTTGTGAAACGTTGGACAAACAATGTGTTTAACAAATTTGTTTTTGTAAATTTTTTTAATGCAGTACACTAGCAGCATGAGAATTACATTTGTATACGTATTGTGATCTTGATATACTCCTAATCCAACTGCAACGAGAACTATTATGAACTTCTTAGGAGTATTATTTAAAACCAACTAATTCTGAGCGACTGTGATGTATATTGAGCTTATTTGGCCACTACACATGTCATGACAAATACTTTAACTTCTGCTGATAGTAGATCATGATGGGTCTGTGTTATTACTTACGCGTCTGGTTCGGGCTTCTTGTCATTTTGGGACTTTTGCTGGGGCTGGAGGACATTAGTTACCAGGTCGGTGATCCCACTAAAGGGAAACCACCTGTTCAAATAAGCAAAGTGTGGCTGAAACCTTGCGATCAGTTATTAATGGAGAAAATTATATGACCATAATAGGGATTTGGAATCGCAGGTCAGTTTCAAGGAGTGAAAAATAGTAGGATCATCCACTACAAGATAGAAGAGAGGGCCAAAACACAGACAGAGTGGCAATAGTAGGAAAACTGACATCTAGATAGTGTCAGGAATACGACTAGAGAGTCAGCAGAGGACAGAAGTGTGAGGCTATCAGATTTAAGGTAGAGATAAGAATGGTAAAAAAGCTATAAGGTCTACAGCCAATGGAAATGATCGCTACATTAAATGCTCAGGAAAGGGTAACAAAAGTATATCTTTTTACAGGGTCAGCAGAGGTTAGGTTTTCCAAATGACTAGTCTTAAACAGAGATTGGATCAAATGAAGCAATAGAAATAGTACAGGAGGACAGGAGCATCAAGTCCACATTCGTAGCTGAAGTACAAGGCTGCACAAGCCAGCCAGAGCGCAAAAGATACAGTGGATGAATATAGGCAGACAGGTAGAAACCAGGGAAAAGGGAAGATATGAAAGTCTGACAAAAACATAAAAAAGCACCAGTAAAAAGCAATAGCCATTAATGTCATTGATGTCAGCTGTTTAACATCTATAGAGTTAATTTGTCTAGCCAATTTTAGCTCACACTGTTATATACAAACAGTTCCTACAGTAATGGCTTGATTACTACTATGGCTGTTGTGTCATCCAGCTGTCATCGCTTTACTCCCCTGACATTAATGCCATTTCCTTCATTTGGCCTACAGAGAACTAGGAGAAAGCCACATAAAGCACACAGCACAAGCTACCAGGAAAAACTGTCAAAGCCTAAAGCACTCTGGGTAATGTAGTTCACTTACTGTGGTTGCTGAGGTTTTGGTTCTTCTTTGATCCTAAAACATAAAAATAAAAGGGTATGGAGACCTTATTGCATACAGAAAATAAATAGGGGAAAAAACGAAATACAGATGACAAAAATGGTCCAACAATGATGGTAGATTAATAGAAGACATGCATGACTAACAACATTTAGAACAACATAAATAAAGATTAAAGCAATGGAACAGCTATAATGGTGTAAAAGAAAACAAATGTGTACGGTACATTTACATGTAAGTAGGACTTTAAAGATGGAGCAGCAAAAATAAATAAATCAACTTTAAATGTATCATAACTGCTTTATGTTATGAACATATTCAGTTGATAGTTGATTGATGGTATTTAATATTAAGCTTAACAGCTTTTAATTGTTTTGAAAGGATTCCAAATGTTGTTCAGCTTCTTTTTGCAAGTTAACAGCGAATTCCGTTTACTGTAGACTGATAGCTGAACAATGGAGAATAGAAACAGATCTACTAAATTACAACCAGCTGAATATTTTCCTACAATGAGTTAAGAACCAATCCTCATATACTATGCTACTAAGCAATAGAAAATGAATCTGGTTTGGTGAAACATCAAGGCTTCTCTTGTCTTTGAAGTGCTGATTTTAGCTTCACATTTAATTTAGTTTAGAATCAACCAACCCTCTGAGAATTACATTTTAATACTCACGAGTGCACCCAAGCGGTTAGATATGTTAAAAAAATAATGATAATAATCAGAATGTAGGTTGAGCCATCACTTACACTTTTAGCTTCAAGCATCTGGCCTAACAGATGTCTGAAATTTTACTAGTGTAGAAACGAAGCACTTATCATTTGGTCATTGCTGTGAAATGCAGTTGTGTACATTTTGTAATATTGGAGCACATGTGTGACATCTGCAATGCACCTTTATTGTATCTAACAAATAAAAGCTTTTTTTTTCAAGAAGGCCTCATCGATTGCATAGACATCCATCTACCAATATTTTAAAACATTGCTATTAACAATTAACATTAACAATTGACATTTTCTACCTAAACTTTATTGTAAAATGCCAACATTCAAATGGCTATATGTTGTTGTTGTTTTTTGTTTGTTTGTTTGTTTGTTGATTTTATTTTTCTGTTCATATCCATGTTTGACATGATTTTAAATGTTAGAACCCAGACTTTCAGAATCAGTAATAACGGAAAACAACCCAAAGGACAATTGTTCCTGGTTTCATCAACATATCAACAAACCCAAAGAAACAATTCATGTACGTCACAATGTTAAGCGATAGGAAGGTAACTTCCTACTTCTTGGCAATGAAAGACAGAGACACAATTGTGAGACGGTGCAGGTGAGAGTTATTTTTATGTGGCTATTTAAAATTATAACTGATGAAACTTGTAAGAATGTAATGCAACACTGCAAATTGCATGCACCAGCAATCAGCTCTTCTCTTTCCAAAAACTGACTCCATCTCTGAAAAACCCCTGGGAGCTTGGCAACAACTATAACCAAAGGCAGGAACCAAAAAATTATAATCAGATTTGTACTGAAATAAGGTCAGTTCATATATGATGTTTATTTTTGTTTTATTGTGAATTTAGATCAATCCTCTAAATGGAGATAATATTGCGGGCTTTTTAGTTTAACTTAAAAAAAAAGTTTGCAACTTTATTTGGAAACACTTGTGTATTTTACTATAATCAGCTAGGTTTATAAATCCTAATCTGAAATAGATTTTGACTGCATTAATTATGTTAAATTAATCATGTAAAAATAAGATATTTGCTTGCGTAGATGTAATGGTGTAAATTATGTTTTGTGTGAGTAAAATATTTCCCTTTGCTGATTAAAGACGATTATGTATGGTGGGAAACATATAAAAACTGCATTAGCAAAGTTATATTACAATGATAATCTGATGTTGATAAAACAAAAACGTTTTAAGCTGAGCATCAACATGCGCAGGCTACCATTTAGACTTGACAACATCTTAGAACCTGGTATTTAAAATGCATTCTTTACACATTCCCAATCTCTAGAGCAGAAGTAAGACAAACAACCACTCAAAGGAGCTATCATAGGACCATCTCACATGTCCCAGAAGTCTATCCACCATGACACATGAAGCTACCACTTTAGCCGCTCTCTCATGGGTTGGGAGCAAATGTCACTCTGAGCCAACCAGAGACAAGCAGCTGAGAAACCCAGGGTACCTGACCACCACTCACTCATAATCACAAAGTTAGCCTTTAGAAAGCTGTAAGAGATCGTATGCACAAATAAGAGAGAGATTACAACAGTAAAAAAAAAGTAGAAAATACAACTTTGAATTTCTGTCATTTTAAACTTGCCCCTTCTACTTAAGACAAGCTTGAGAGGCCAAGGTTCACTGTAATCCTTAACTTGCATGATACACTGCAAAACTTCAAGCGTTAAATAAGTTGCACGTTTTTCATGAATTGAAAACGTTTAAGATTGGTATAAAACCAAAGAATGAAGCAGCTTCCAGTCACAAAGGTGATGCAAATGTAAGCGAGAGCCTGCTGAAAAAGGCATTCCGAATACTTAAGCACTTCCTGGAAAGAGATCAAATGGAGTGTCAACTAAATGTCTGTCCAGTCGTAGAGAATGGCACCATAAGAATGGATGTCTGACTGAGAAATACATGGAAAAAGACTGAACTGGTTCTTATTCAGAGTATCAGAATGCATTGATGAAGTTTCACAATACACCATGGTGAAGGGGGAAACAAAGCAGAGCAGGAAAACAGCCTTTCTGATCTGTGTCAGACAGGTGCAATAACACACAAGAGGAGATGTAGTCCTGTGTACCCGTCAGTGTCGCTGCTCTGTTTTCCGATGAGCCAGTCCATATTTATCCTCTCGCTGTGTTCTCTCGATGACCTGCAGCGCAGTTCTCTATTGATCCCATCAGCTCCGTCCCTGTAGTCGCATTACAAGCCTCATATTTATCTGATCGAGCCTGCTGCCTGCCAGCCTTCCTGGACAGCTGCTCGGCACTGAGCCTCTGTGTGCGAGTCTACGTCTTTGCAGAGGTGTATGCGCGCCTCCATCCTCACGCATCCTGTGTGTGCCGTACTACTGTAGTGTGTGAGTGAGCAAGAGGTTTAATGAGCGAGCGTGCTGTGTGTTATTTGACATGGGCCAGTAAAACGAGAGAGTGTTAAATGTCACAAGTGACGTACTCCGTATCCTGGCTGCTAAGGAGGCCTGCAGGGCTGAGCCAGTTTCGGTTTTCATCTATTTAACCTGCAACGTCCATCCAATGAACTCCCTGTGACACGAGATAAAAGCACAACACTGTCACATCTTAAATATTAAGGTTTTGTTTGTTTGTTTGCCATGTTAATTATACACCTTTTATATCATAATACTGAGAGTCAAGTTTTAAGCGTTTCATTCCTGTCACTCTTGACCAGTTTCCACAGTGATTGATGCTACAGTGCTCTCTAGTGGACAAAGGTCTACTGTCTCTAAGAGAGAAAACTCACACATGCAGTGTCTTTAAAAAAAAGCTGACTGAATCCTTTTGTTTTTGCTTCATTAGTAACCATTTCAAATTTTGTATAAAAAAACAGAAACAAATTAAGACTCTGATTCTAAACAAAATCTTCAAATTAAGCTTGACACAGATGGGTCCTGCTGTACTAAAAAATAAAGATAAAAATAAAAATAAAGAAGTTTTCACAGTGAAAAACGAGGGGTTTCTTCATTATTATTATTATTTCTTATAGCACTAGAGGCCTTTGTTTACGGACACTGTGAAAATGGGCAGAAAAATGGTCCTGCCTACCGTTGTAGCCCCCCTTTATTTTTATATAATAATATCAAGTATTGCTGTAAAAACAGTATTGAATCAAAGAGGACGAGGAACAACAATGCGACACAAGCAAAACAACAGTCCTTCAACTGCTGAACCCTATTTAGAAGCCTCTGTTTTTTTTTCATTTATTTGTTTTTTAATACACCAACAATAGCCAAAATACAGATGCACAAAGAAATATGTGGATTTTCACCTTGATTGGACCAGTGCAGTAATGCTAAATGGTTACAAACAGACTCACCAGGTTAACAAAATCTCAAATGTGCCACAAATTTCTAAATTGCACATCTGTGGTCAAAACACTGATAAACTCACAATTTAGACTTTTTTTATTTAATTTGTTTTAAATGAACACTGTTTCAACTTGCATCTTAAGTCCTGACCCTCAAAGCTTCCCAGGAGAACCTTTTGTTTCTGGTCTCATACTATGACTACTGTTTACGCAAAGTATTGCTCTGAGCAATCCTTCTACAGTAATATTTATTTGTTTTCAATAAACAAAATTGTAAAGTTAATGTCTGCCTAAAACTGATTACATAGGAAGGTATTTATGAATCAAAGCAGTAAAAATCTTTTATAAACCATTTAAAATGCAGCTAAATTTCCCTCAGAAATAGGGATAGTATGTTGTACAGGCCCATCCCAAAAATGGCTCACTAAGAGCCCAGAGTTTCACGCTTCTTTGCATTCCCCTAGGGCTTCTGTTCTGAAGCATTTAAAAACGGGGTTAATAGGTGAAGTCTCATCTTTAATCAAACCCATTGTACGAAGAAGCAGTAAATCTGAAGGCCCTCTGAGACCATCATAGTCAGAGTGATAATTGGATCATAAGGAAGTAATCTGGCTCATTTGGTAAATACCAACTACTGTACATACATCATTAACATCCCAGCTTGTCAGGGAACGCCAGAAGATTAAGTATCTATCTGAACTCACTAAATAAAGTGACAGAAAAGGTAAACTTCCACTTTCACAGCTCATGCAACAATAGTACGGTAAAATGGCATATAGAACACGTCAGCATACGTTGTCTGGAACTTGCATTTCAGAAAGCTAATATTCCTGTATTAAAGATGTTTGTTTTGTTTTTTTATCTGATACAAAATTCTGACCTTTCATGCTGTAATTGGAAAATCATCATCATAGTTAACAGCAATAAAGGCTTTCAAACATTCATATGTCCATAATTAAGATATACAATATGTTTCACCAAGTGATAAAGTTCCTGAAATACAAATACTTTTTCAATAAGGATTTAATTTACTGAATGAGTCTGTGTGTCTATTTGTGTATTTTTTTTTCTATTAGAAGGCCTCCTTATTGCCAATAATGTGAGAGATATCTGATCTGATCATTATAGTTGTAAGTGACATGACAAAAAACGCATAATTTGAACCTTAAGAATGGCTTCAATTCTAATTTGTTCCTCAGCAATGCTGCTGGTAAGCCTTAAATTACTCCTTTAAGCTCACTATGAGTCTCCCACAATTTAGTCTTAAGTATCGTGATCATTCCAGTTCCGAATGCATGCAGTGCAATTATACAGGCATACAGGCATTATCATACAGGTAATGCACGCAGAATGCTGCATTTCATCACAATATGGGAAAAAAATCATGAAAACCAACTGCCTTCAAAAATTTGATCATGAAAGTTTAAGCCAAACTCTGCCTAAAGTATATACGGTTAAACCTATTATAACTTAAATACATAAGAATCAATGTCAAAATATGTCAAAACTTGCTCCCCCAGCAAAAATGTTTACTAATGACCAGCTGGAATGTACTGACTGTTGTAATATCCAGCAAAATAAACTAAAAGCAGAATCGGCTGTGTGCTTTTATTCTTAATGCGTATATAGTCCCATTTTTGTTCAATATTATTAGACTGGACAATGCATTCATTTTATTGGAATAATTTTGTTCTACGAAACACCTGAAAACAAATTAGCTCCCAAAAAAATTATAATCATAGGTTGATATGTGGAAATGTGTTCATTTTGGGAGTGATTGCAAACATCAGCATCGGCTTTGAGAAGACAAAGTAGGTAAAAGTAGGTAAAATAATCAAGGATGAAATGACCTCACTGACCACAAAGCAGAGAAATGTTCCAAACTGTACAGTCTCACAGAAGGTTTACTGTCCCAATAGGTTATCCTAAACAACTCCAGAGTATGTCATTCTACTTCAGCCAGGTATACTAAACAAATCTATACACTGTGTGTGACATTGCTGTGGGTTATGTAAGTAAGAATTCCCCCATCTAGTGTACAACCTGGAAATCACAAAGAAAGGTAGAGAGTGCACTAAAAATAGCAAGTCAATTTATGTCAGACGATTAGGTCGTGAGACACCTGTTCATTCAGTCTCTCCAGTAAAGGCCAGAAGAAATGCTACAGAACATTTTGTCTCTGCATCAAAGAGGATTAGGAGCAGAGGATAGGGCACTTATAAATTCCTCAGGCATGGGGTGCTGGCATGTTGCGATAGCCAGGGCGACAGGGATGACAAGACGGCCTCAGCATGGAGAGGTTGGGGCTTAGAAATTAAAGATAGGATCATCAAACTATGCAATCTAATAACATACAGGTCGGACCCTCCGACCAAGACCTAACATTCCGATTGTCAAACAGGAGTTGGTAACTGCAAGTTTCTCTGAGAGACGGGAACTGGCTAATCTGCAGCCAAATATAACTAAAATTCCATCTGTTTCCTTGGATTACCTGCCAGGATTCAATTGAGCTCCCTCATATCTCCCTTCCTGAGAGATTTCCAAGTGGCAAAGAGTCAGCGAGTCCCCAGCCAAGGCAAACACATTCAAACGCGTATTTTTATGCAAAGGCTCACAAGAAACATATGCACAATGTTAATTTTACAGCTCTTTTGTCATACAGACATATTTCTGCACGATGTCTAGCATTTAGTCAAACGCAGTGACTCATCGTGTTTGTATTCTTGCAAATGTAGGTGCAGAAAAAAATATTATTGGCACTCCAGGTGGTAAACATGGGTTCAAAGTCTTGACAAGAGTTTTTTAGAAGCCTATTCTTGCACTGATGATCAAAGAAATACCCAGTAGTGAATGTAGTATTTTTCAGTGTGATTTAAAAATACGTATAAACAAATGTTGTTGTTTTTTTGTGTGTTTGTTTTAATGTAAGCTATTTTTTATTTCAGTTAGCAGTCAATGTGTGGGCAGCGTGATAGTCTGGGGCAGTTGTGCAATTTGTGATTCCACAGACTGCATAGCTGCTGCTGTCTTCGCTTTGGATTATATGACTACTTTCCTATATTACCTTGCAGATATTTATGAGACTTAAAATTTGTAGATCACAGTAGTAAAACATGGTCTGAAAGTGTACTACAAGTAGTAAAGTGTGATACAAACAGATCATTTCCATTTCTCTTTTCTTTTTTTTGTTTGGTCTGAAAACTGGGCTATTTATCTAGACTACATCCCCTGATGTTGATTATAGGAGAGTGTTTTGTGGGGCAAAAATATTTAAGCACCACAACAGTGAAGTCCGGAATGTGATTTAAAAACAAGGAAATAAGATTACTACAGCATTTATCTTAGATTATTATACAGCTAAGGTGTTTCTAAGCTATTGATAGTGACACTCCCATCATCCTGACTTACTACATGCTTGTAGTCCATTCAAACCTAAAATCTGTTGATGAATAACAATGTGATCTCTTTAAATTGTATCTGAAAACAAAAACACTAGACATGTTTTGTTTTTTGTATACAACTATACATTTAGGCTTTTTTATGTCACTGTAGCTGTGTATGCCTGTTCTAATATGTCATTATTTATACAGGGTGTGCACGCCAAGCTGCTTCCTCTGTCAGTCTAACGTATCCATTTTGACACAGAGGCGTTTTCATTATATCTGCAATCAGCACTTTCTTGGCAGTTGACAATGTCTGCTCTTTTAGTCAAATGTTGCAAGTCGTCACATTAATGGCCTCAACAGTTGCTCTGGGAAAACTAAAGCAATTCAGTTTGGATCAATGATCTACAAAAGTTAAGCAGTCCTCCCAGGTCCTCAATCAAAACATATACAGCAACATATTTTCCTTTTTATAATAGGTATTTGTACTTCTGTTAAGGTTTTTGTATGTTATGAAACACTGCAGACATACTCTCATGTTATGTAAGCAAATTTGGTCAGTAGCCTATATGCATTCAATGATGTGTTAGCAATCTCATTTCCCTCCAAAATGTATAATTATTAATTCCCCTGCTGCCTAAAGATGCTTTGATAAAGTGAAAACTCAGTGAAGTAATCAGTAATCGGTTCGGTACGAACAGCTAGCCTCATGCTCCCAGTGCCAGGTCTCCCACTAAGGTAGGAAGTGATTTCCTTTTTTCAAACAGAGATCTACCTGTTTTTTATCTGATTTATTTTTCCTATTTAGGTCAGTTATGGCTTTTGCTCATCATGCAGATTGGTGTGAATGTGTGAGGAATTTGTCTGTGTGTGTGTTTGAGAGAGGGCGGGTTTGTGATGTGATGTCTATAACAACAACAAAACGTGTTGTGACTGTGGGCTGGAAATGATCTGCGGGGGTTTGCGATGTTGACACTGGACTGGAAGATCCCAGGAGGTTGGTTACTTGAAAAGTAAATCTTGGTACAAAAAAGGTTGGGCACCCCTGATCTAGACCGACAGAACCCACTCACTTCCTACTCTTCATTCGTGCCGTAGATACAGAAACATCACCGGCACTTGGTCAACACCAGTTCAGCTTGACCCCACTATTCTGGTGTAAATTTGAATCTTGCAGTCCAACTATTTGTTTGCTTTTAAATGACTGTCTTGTAGGTCATTAAACGAAAATTAACATCAATATTTCAATAAATTGGGTCCCTGCAATAGTTTCAAGAAATTAATATAACGTTAAAAAACACCTTAAACAGCACGTATTTGCCATAGCTCTTAAACGTATTTTCATACTTAGCCAACTATTTAGACCTGCAAATTTGTTCATTTTTTTGGATAAGATCACTAAAGCTAGTGAATCAGGACCAAAACAAGGATGTTCTCAAGACTTAACAACAAAACAAGATTTGCACATTATATGTAAGAATTTTTTGTAATTGTTTGTTGTATTACATTTTTGTTGTTCTTAATGTTCTACTTTTTAAAAACTGTCTTTCTACAAAATGCTTAGTACTACCTCCTGGTGTTGTTTCTGACTCTAAACAATAGACATAGACGGACTGTTCTAAAAATGTCTCATACAGAGGGGCATAATAGCTCAACTTTAGCTAACAATAGAGTGGTATTTGATACCTGGCCTATTGTTGACCCATCTCACTTCACTCATTCTTTCACCAATTCATCCCTACAGGCAAGGCATCTAATTGGCCTACGACGCACAGACCATTGTCTGAGGCGCCAACCACTGGAGGAGGCGGTAATGCAAAAACTCAAAGATAAAGAAGGAAAAAAATTTAGCAAAATTGATAATAGTGTTGGTGTACAGCTCTGATTGTAGCCCTTTTGTCATCCTCTGTATTGTAACAAAAACCTCTCACAACCACTATTACAACCACCTCTCACCTGTCTAACATATCCCTTATGTTATCTTTGAGCTTAACTTTAGGTGGCTTCTGTTGTTATCAACGTATGAAGTTAACATAGATTTATAGCTTCTAACAAGTCTATATCACTGCTTAAGTTTTCATCCTCCAACAACTACGGACTGACTTTAGAAAAGTCTTTTAGAAGTTTACCAGCTGAAGTTTACCACCTAGAGGGGCATACACCAATATCTTGCCTTGATAACAAATGTGATTTATTAAGATTAGGGATTTTGTTTAAGAGCTCCTAAAACTGACTGATTTGATATATTTGCTTATTTCCCACTGTTTGCTCCATTAGAACACTGAATATAATTAAATAGCTAACTATGTACAGCTGAGTGATAGAAATCTCACTTCGCTATTCAACTGGTGTCTTAAAGAATGTTCTTTTAAATTGGTATATTTTTCGAGAGCAATGTTTGGGGTGTTATCATAAGTTTTATCGTTATCACAATTGTACCACAAGATATCATGAAATATTTTAAGTACATATTGCCCACACCTAGTTTGCATCCTTGTCGCCCCAGAAGCCAAACGTTTCTGTATCATTTGAACCTTTAATTTGTGTTACTTGTTACGTGTGATTATAAATAAATAATATTATTATTATTATTATAAATTCAGATTATAAATAAATTATTAGAAATTAAAATAAGATTTTCACCTTCCCTTTTATCTTTTTTTCTTCTAAGTATATTTCACAAAATAAAATAAAAAGCAAATGTGTCACTAAGTTCCTGTCATTCCTTGGTATGAATGTCTTTCTCCTGTTCAGGTTATTTGTACTGGATGTTGCAGATATGCTCTCATTTTATGCTGAGAGTCGGATTTTCTCACACTAACTTCATTACACCAAAAGTAAAGTTCCCTTATAATGCTGCTGTTGATACTATGGCTGTTGTGAAACTGTGTAAGGAAGATGCAACATATTTTATTTTCTAAATCAATAAAAAACTAAATAAGTTGTTGCAGCAGCAGGTTCTTTGCAGCATGAGGTAAATCTAATTCATGTCTGGCTCGAAATTACATTTTTAAATGCTCAAGAGAATGGTTAAACTTTAAAAATTTTATAAACAGAAAACTATGTGAACTGTCACATATTAATTATAGTTATAGTCTCACAACCTTTGTTTAAAGTAAAAAAAAATAGAAACAACATATTTGGTTGTAAAGATATTAATAAATTAAATATGCATTAAAAAATAAAGATGGAAAAGTTTAATAAAGACCTACAACTTTGATGGTTCCTCTCCTGTCATGTATTTATTTATTTGATTGTTTATTTGTTTTTACCAAGGGATTTTTTTTGGGGGGGGGGCGGGGTGTTATTGTATGGGTCATACACTAATTTGAAGCTGAGCACATTCATCAAATGGACAGATGTGTCACTACCACACACTGTGACTTCAATTAAGTTCAACATGACGGCTCTAAACATCTGTCTGATGGTGGTAAGATCTATTTATATTTGCCTTCTGTAAAATCCCAAATGAAAGGATTCCCTTGCATCAGCCGCCTCTCTGTGCAGATTTAAAGCCACACAAACAACCCTCCAAGCAGCTGCTCCCTGAGGATAAGGCAACCGCTTTGTACTGTCTGTCCACTACGATGCTCCTGTTTTTTCAATTCACTGTTTTTGGATTTTTATTGGTTTGTTATTTGTCAGTCCTCTAGCTTCTTGATCACCTATGACTTATCTTCTTTACCATCATCATTATGATTGGGATACGTGACATTAAAAGGATTAGTTGGAGATCCTCTGTTAATTTTTCAATGAGGAGCCCAATCCCAGGGTGAAAGTATTCGCTTTTTGAGTTTCATCCCTGATCAGCGTTATTATTTACTTATTTATTTGTATGGCTATTGTGTTACAATGCATTAAAAACATTTTAAAAAATAGAACAAATACATATGAATCGATTCAAATCCTGAATCTCCGAATTACTGCATCCAGAAGCATTCATAGCAAGCACAAAATGTGCTGAGTATTTAGAGGTCACAGTGACGGGTTTAAATGTTGCATCAGGTTTATACAAGTGTTATGAATGCATTACTGGTGTCACAATAATGATCGTCCTTTATCCCTCACTACAGCATTTATCTCAGCTGGTCACCGTGCTAATCTACCTACAGCAGCATCCTTATCCACACCACATGTGCTGCAGCATGATGCTACTAAATATTTCACCTCCTGATCAGTGCCAGGCAAGCAGCAATCGATTCAAAAAGCATTTGCGAGAACACTTGAGCTTCTGATGGTACTGTGTTTAACGTTTCCTGTGAAGCTTGCACAAGCAAATGTAAAGTTACATTACAATATGACTGCACCACTTATTACATAATGAAATATTGCAACTCCCTTGTCGAGAGGCCTCTACGGAGCTACTGTGCGTATGCCGAGTAAGTTTACTACGTGTTTGTATGCGGCAGGCACGAAAAAAGCACTGGATGCTTTGAGATTTAGGCCAAACAAAGGCGAGTTTGAAGGGACCGATTGGTAGCAGCAAACATGTTGTTGAGTCACCAGCTTGCACCTGCTTTGGCCAGCTGAAACCTGATTGAGTAAAACACACGAGGGAAGGACAGATTAGAGAGCCCTGTGTAAACTCCTGCTAGTAAATATATCAGCTCCCACAATTACAATACAGCCTGGATTAAACCTGAAATATAATTTAGGATTCAGTAAACAGGTTTGATTTAATTTCTTTGTTTATTTTGAACATTTTTTTTTTTTTACGTCAAATTTAGATTCAAACATGTACAAAATATGTAGTCTATTATATTATATATATTGTAATATATATTTAAACTATACACAAATGTAAACAAATAGGTTCAGGTTTGTTCCAGATTAGTGAAGCATAAAACCTAAATAATGCTTCTCCTTGTTTGGATGTTGCAGTAATCACTTAGAAAGTTAAAGACGTAGATATGTTTCTCAAGATTTTGCTGTGAAAATATTGTTTGAGTGTTCTTTAGATACTAGAATCAAGACTTTGCGGTTGTCTTTATGTGTCTCTGGACATTCAGACATTAATCCAGCCCTACACCCAGATTTTGGCCTTTTAAAGAGCTTCTAGATGTGATATCTGAGGCAGCAATTTGAGTCTTCATATTTAGGTCCAAAAATAATTATTTCACTTTAGTTTTAGGCCAGTCAGGTAACGTGCCACAGAGTCCGACCCAGCTCTCCGTTTCATCAGAATCGAATGCCGGGAACAGGTCTATTGGTACCATCACTGTTGTTCAGCGTGAGGTAATATTATTACAGTCTTTAGATTTTTGCAATGAACCTGCCATTTAGTTTTCAAACATTTTCTTTTAGCTTGCAAATAATTGCTTTGTCAATTTTTTCAAGTGAAGAGACTTGTTATTACCAGACACATCTCGGTAGGAGCAATGGATCAGTGATGAATGTATATATAGATGTTTAGGATTTTTTTTGTTTTCATATGAATTGGCAAATGTTGAAAAGACATACTTAATACATTTATTTTCACACATTGTATTATTGTGAACTAGTCCTGAAATAGGAACAGATCATCTTTATGATTATGTCTTGCCTGGAGAAGTAAATATAAACTTGCTGAATAAATTCCATTTCATTGGTAGGTTGGTTTCAAAAGTCAGACTTCTCTTGTTGTTGATTTTTTTCATTTGTGTAATAGCTATACTCAATAGATGAACCAATTGCATTGACTTCATCTGTTTTGACAAATTGTATTTACATATTTTATGAGAATTTCTCTGTATTCTTTAGTAGATGGCAGCCGCTGTCTGTTACCTAGTTTTCTTAGACAAGTGAGTCCCCAAAGGTATGTTGCATTTTTTGGATGCCTGGTAGCAGAAAGTTGAATGTGTTAGCTATTAATAGACGCACTGGAAACATGAAGTTTCTATGAATAGAGCAAGTATGTATAAATAACGTAAAACAACAAACGGAGCAAGAAGCGCGCCATACCAGCATCCATCATATTCTTTCCACATTTTTCTTTTCCTTTTAACCTTCACAAAAGAGTTCATAAATATCTGTCTTAACTATTAAAAGCCCTGTTGCCTATTTTTTACCTCTTGTCATAAAATTGGTAATTTATAAAATCCAAGCAGTTTGTTTCCTGTTAACCTCTTTTTTCTATGTTTCGCCAAGGGCATTCCAAGCTGCACAGCACGAGAAAGGAAAACACTTTCTAGCTTTGTTGGAGGGGTAAAATCCGGACACCCGATGAAACACAATGCTGACGAATGCAGATGTTATTTAAAATAAAACCGAACAAGATAGTAGAACATGGTGAAGTGCAGGTTTGTCAATGGGATTTGAGGCTGTCATATCAGCAGCGACTACAGATAGGATCAAAGACGTCAGAGTCTCTCCTCTCATTTTGTTCTCTGATGTTCCTCTCTCCTTTCCTGTCCTCTCCTCTCTTCTCACATCCCCATCGCTTATCATTTCCTCTGTTTCCTCTAAACCTACAGTACATTCTTACTGCTTGTCCTGTTTGCACACCCCACAAGTATACATCCCTTTACGTTTTGTTTAATAACATGTGAACAATATTCTTTGAATTTCTTTCCAGCCCCTTTACCCTGATATTCCTCAGGTTGAAGCAAGGACAATTTGTAAAAAACATCCTAAGATCTGAACCACTCAGATAATCGATCCATTATCCTAATACGGTAGAATAAGTATGGTTCTTCTATTAGACACGGCACATCCTTCCAAGACATGGCTGTCCTTAAATACCTGGCAGGGCAAGCAAGGAGAGCATTAATCAAGGAAGCAGTGAATAAGCCTACTGACTGTTCGACACTTGACATGGTGCCAATGTTATGCTGTCGGGATTCAGCAATGACAGAAAAGCTGGCCAAAGCTTATGGGAAGAAATATTAAGCTATTATTTTTACGAAGGATCCCTGATAATAGACCTTTTGCTGACAATGGTAAAACCTATATCTTATTTAAATTAGTCTTCAGGACCGTTAAAAGAAAGCTATTCATCAACTTGTATTTTAGCTATGTTGTTGCCAAGAATGTCCAACATTTTCAGCTCTATATCCAAAGCAGGCAGAGACATACATCCGATCAGAGTTCCCATCCGCCAGAGACAAACTACATGACATGGCAGCCATCCATGACTACAACACAGTTTTACTTTAATTAGCTTGATGATGCATTCATTTGCCATGGCTCTGCTTTATACAGTCAAGACAATATCCTCCCCTCTACTTTCTGTTTCTCTCTCTCTCTCCCTTGGGGGATGTGATGGGGGAGGGGGGGGTCCTATGCTGTGTGCATAGGATGGCATGAGTGTTAGGGAAGAAAGAGAAAGACAGAGTGTACACTGTAAATTGTGAAGTGGAAGGCTTTAGAGACTTCTTTTTTACCCTGATACTATCTCCATTCGTCTCTTATACTTCATTGTATTACTAGAATTTGAGTTCAATTTTACTAAGTTTTAACTCTCTGGTGGCTGAAACTCAATCAACATATGCGTGCAGGATAAAACAAATCC
>JAVLVB010000286.1:2088617-2160458 GCA_032876305.1 Orestias chungarensis
TTTAGGACCAAACAAAAAGTAGAATCACAGAAGATCCCACTAAACATTAGAAGACAGCAGTTAAATAATAATATCTGGACATGTTTGAGACAGTGTAATGAAAGTCAACCATGGAGGAAAGTGTTTAAAATGACTGGGGAGAGGAAATTAACAAAAAACGTTTTCGATGGGTTTGTCATGATAGATTAATAACATTATTCCACTCTATTTTAAGTATCGTAAAATAGAGTGGAAAATAAGTATTGTGATAATTTCCAGATCAATATAGATGAATTAAAACATAAATTAACTGAAGCAACTAATGTATAAGCAGTGATCCCTAAATTGAATAACAAGCACATTTATTGAAAATATTGGGGGTACAAATATGTCCTATAATATAGACTTTTGAATTGGAGGACAGTAGAATAAGAAAAGTCAGCCAGTGATTCATTATAAACAATATTATGCATTAAAGGCCTCTCTAGAACATTCTGCATGTAAGTATTCTTGTTCAGTGAACAAAATAAACATATCTATGACATATTTGAGGAAGGTAATGGAGACGGGCGATACAAAAAATAAACAAATAAATAAAATCTAGTAATTATTTTATTTTTATTTACATTAAGACTTAATCAAAAAACACTGGAAAATCCAGCTCTCAGCTTCCTCGTAGTTTCATTGTAAATATGCCTCATTAATAGTGAATGACCTAATTTCTTATGATTGAGCCAATTTTCAGGTGTTGGAATTATTAGCAGATGGAATTAACGGTGCACGCGCGCGCCTTGGCGTAGCCATAGTAACGTCTATATAAGGCCCCCCGCATCCTCGTTTCGTCCCTTTTTGCTTTCTGGACTTTGGTGGGAAACACCTGTCAGCCTAAAAGCCTCAGAAGGTCTTGGATCGCTCGAACAGACTGCTCAAAAGTTGGATATGGCACCGGCGGATTTCGTGTGGGGAGCTAACCCGCAAGGTTTCTATCGTTCTTTTACTATTTTAATAAATATTTGTTTTTACTGCAAATGTATCGTTAAACTGTTTAATTCGTGTTTTGAAGAAGTTCCGACTGCTTGCAAGTTTGCTTGTTTAACATTTTAGGGACTGAATGTGTTTTGTTTAGTTGATTGAATTTAAAAATGGGGAAACGTCAAATAAGCCAGAAACAGAGGTTTAAATATGAGAGAAACAAATGATTTTTCTTTAAGAAATCAATTTTGTTGAACTTTCTAGAGTTTTGTCTGTTTTGTTTTTTTTAAAGTCTCGAAAACATGTTTGGTTTCCATGAATGCCTTGGTAAAATTATTTTTGATATAAATAAAAGAAATAAATGTAAAAATGCAAACTGTTTAGGTTATTTATTTTATTTTAAAAAACTTCATTTGTAGCTGTTAATTAATTATATTTAAATGTTGAATGAATTCTTCCTGGTAGCATAAAATATATATTTTTGATTTATTTTGTTAGTTAGTTAATTGGATTTCTTGAAATTGGCAGAAATTTTAACAGTGGATCAAATATAGTAAAAGTTTATTTATTTTTTTGGTTTGTTTTATTGGAACTAGGGGGGGAAATACTCAGAAGGTTAAACTTATACATTTTATCATTAAAGCAGACACAGTTGAGTTACTTTTTTTAAATAATTTTGGGATGCAACAGGTTTTAAAATTGATTACATTTTGTAAGAAAAGTCATCAATGCTAAAAGTGATGAAGGGTTGTGAAAAAAAGTGTTTTTGTTTTGAGAGACAATTCATCCCATGGAGAAATACAAGCAATGTTATTGTGGTTTTAAAATAACTAGTTTTATTTAATTTGGGGTCAAATGGTTGTAAAAAAAAGATTAAACGCTGTATTTGTTTAAATAAATTCAGCTAAAAAACATTTTTGGTCTCCATGGTTACCTTGGAAAATGGATAGAACAACTTTAATTCTTTAGAAGTATTACAGAAACTGATTTCCAGGAAGCTAATGTGCACCAAAAGCAAATCTAATCTAAAGAATCGAATAGATTATAAATATTTTTACTTTTTTTTTGACTGTTTGTGAAATGTGATTATTTAAACCGTTTCTAAGCATTAAAAATAAGTTGTTGTTCGGTTTGGAATCCAGCCCTTGGTTACCATTTTTTAGGAAAATGCCATCAAAACAACACTGGTCTCCTTGGTTCCCCTAACCCTGTTTTGGTTGAAATGCAATAAAAGATTTTGAAAAACAATTTTGTATATGTCTAAATAAATAGACTGTTTACTTAACGGTGTTTTTTTTTTAAAGTTTGACCAATTGTATGAAAATCCTTGTTTATAAACTTTCACAGACATGTCATCAATGTTAGCAGGTGTATAACAATGTGAAAAATTAAAAATTTTGTTTTGAAGCGATTGATGTTGGAATTTATTTGCTTGACTATATTTACTAGTGATGCACTGTTAAATAGATTTTTATTGTTTCCTTTTAGATCCATTAAGAGAATCAGCGTATTTTATATAGATTCAAAAAATATCTGTAGGATCTAGCCTGCTCATACTTTAGCTTCAATGTTAAAGTGTATTAATTGAGGATTTTATAATTTGACATAACTTCCATACATTTGTGTTTATTTAAGTTCTTTATGTAAAAAAAGCAAATGAAGGACAGCTCTAAAGACAATATGGCAATTTTAAAACTTGGATTTCCTTCTTTTTTTTTTTAAATAAAAATAATAATAATAAAAACAAACAAGCAGTTCCATAGGAGCTCCTTGTTTGTAGTAATTTTTGTAAATTCCATTAGCATTTCTATGTAGGTTGAATTTTGTAGATGAACAGTTCTAATGGAGGGTGATAGAAGTACCAGGTAGGCTTTGGTTGTGATTACTAAAGATTATATACGTAAAAGTAATTTAATTTAAAGAGGTATTTTTCCCTAATTCCCGTTATTATGATAGTTTCCCACTTAAACCAATGAAAACACGCCATTTAAGATTAAAACAGTAATAGTCTGCTTAATGGTTTCCAAAAAGCAGAGAAGAACAAAAAAATAAATAAACGATTTAACGGGTTTATTAGGAAATTTCAGGTTTGTTTTACAAAAGCGTGCTTCTGATGCAGGGTTAATCTAACCACTAGATGGCGCCAAAGCCTCTAACGTCCTTAGTTTGGAAAACTTCCTCCATATATCTTTATACTTTATACCAAAGCAGGACTATTAGTCTATAACTGTCTAAAATTTAAAGAAATATTGTGCTAAATATAAAAATATATTTTTCTATATAACTATTATGTTAAATTAAATAAAAAACGAGGCACCTACTAAAAAGGTCCATGTTTGATCTGACTTATTCTTGATACTTGGAAAAGTAATTTCCTGCTTTGACCTTAAAGACATATCAGCACGTTTACTCAAAATAGTTACTTTAAAGGGAACATAAAGTAATAAAGTAATGAATCACAGTTATTTACTCTAAAGTGGCACATTGTTTTTTTTTTTGTTTTTGTTTTTTCAACAGGCAAAATATCAGTATATTAAGATTAAAGAAAGTTATAAAAATGTAAATACACTGAGCAGTAGCAAAAGTTTAATCTTTCTGAAGGTGTAACAATGTAATAAACGCAACTATTCTCCAAAATACTTAAAGTAAATTATTTGAATAACTAAGCATCCAAAATAGTTGAACTGTACCTATGCAAGATAACATTTATTTATGTTTGTAATTAATTTAGACTTGCAGCTGTGTTTTATTGTATTGCTGTCCAGAATAGGTAGGCTACAGGTAAAAGAACATAAACCAAATATTCCTTGTGTGTTACTTTTGTGTATACTATTTAGGACAAGAATATCAATTTAAAACGTACTTGTACGGGGACTTAGCCTCATTTCTCCATATCACTTTCAAATATTCATGAAATGCAGATTTTTGAGTTATTTGTTTGTGTTATAAAGTCTGCATTTATAAAAATGTAAATGACTTAATTTCCCTGCCCGAGAACTGAAAAGTTCAAGACAATCTTCTGGAATTATGATTTTTTTTTATTAAAAAATGTTTTCTTATTTGCTTTGTGTTGTTTTATAGTGAGCAGATATGTACTATATATTATAATTTGTCTTTGTCAAACCTAAAAAGTCAGAATTCATGTTGGTCATGAATAACCCCATTTTATACAGCAAAGTTCATTGAATAAATCTTCTCAGAACTGACGAACACAAAACAATCATTAAAAAACCTAAAATGAAGCATTTAGTTTTGCGATATAGTTTTTTATTCATAACTCCGCTTTCATTTTTTGGAATGTATCAAACAATGTGATCCATTTTTCCCCCCTTATAGACCACATCGTGGCGATTGCGGATGGACTACCCCCGCAGGTGATCTTGCAAGAGGATGATGGTAATGAATTCCCAAACTTTGTAATTATTGTTTGGAACGTACCTGATGCTGCGGCGTTAGCGGAGTTGCTGGCGGCGCAAGAGGGAGAGGGGGATGAGGATGAGGTGGCTGAGATGGAGGAAGAGTTGGAAGTGGAGGTAGAGGTAGAGGTTGGCAGTTATTCCTCGTCATGTGATGAATCCAGCGAGGACTCTGAGTTTGATGACATGAGCTCTCACGAAGCAGATGAGGAGGACCATTCACCACATCTTCAGTTTGTTCAGACCATTCCGCCTGAATTCAGGCTCCCATGGAAACATGACCTCCAGGAAGGGACTCTGGACCATTCAGATGATGGGACATCTTCTCTGGATGAGGGAGCGCTCAATGTTGATGGAAAGGAGGAAGATTATGATGGTGATGATGAGGCGGAGTCAGGCCTGCCAGATCCCAATCTTCTATTATCCGTTGAGGAATTCATAAAGTCCGTCAGAGAGGCCTCAGGAAGTATTACTATGAGCTCTGAGGATAAGGAAGTTGATATAGAGGAGGAAAACCTTCCACAATTGCTTCGCTATAACCAGATCATCTCTCCAAACTTGCCCTCTCCATATAATTTGGTAAGTGACGCTGGTCCCTCGACGCCTTGCCTCTGTAACTCCAGAAAGAGGACAAGTGAGGTAGGTGATGAGGAGGAAGACCTTCCACAGCATCTTCGGCTTACCGAGACGATTCTGGCTGACCCCAGGCTCCCATGGAAACATGACCTCCCAGAAGAGATTCTAGACCATTCAGATGATGGGACATCTTCTCTGGATGAGGGAAAGCTCAATGTTGATGTAAAGGAGGGAGATTACGATGGCGATGATGAGCCGGAGTACGACCTGCCAGAACCCAATCTTCTTTCATCCTTTGAGGAATACATAGAGTCCTTCAAAGAGGCCTCAGGAAGTACTACCATGAGCTCTGAGGTTAAGGAAGTTGATGTAGAGGAGGAAGACCTTCCATCACTACTTCGCTTTAACCAGATCATCTCTCCAAACTTGCCCTCTTCATATGATTGGGTAAGTGACCCCGTTCCCTCAACATCTGGCCTCTGCAACTCCAGAAAGAGGACACGGGAGGTAGGTGATGAGGAGGAACCTCAGGCCAAAAGGAAGAACATTGCAGAAGAAAGCATGGAGAATCTAAACGGATGTGCATAAGAAACACCTGGGAGCACTTGTAGACACTTTATTGAAGAGATTTTGGAGCTGATGGCTTTATAGCAGAACTAGTAATGCCCCAGGTAGCGTCTTGCTCCTGGGCTTTTCTTAATCCCGTTGCTAGAGTTTGTTAAATTGTCTGGCAGGACAGTGATGCCTTAGGTAGCATCTTGCTCCAAGGCTCTTCTTTATCCCGCTGCTGGAGTTAGATATTTAAATGTTAAGGAGTCTATTAGGACTGGTGATGCTCTAGGCAGCGACTTGCTCCTGGGCTTTTCTTTTTACCACTGCTGGAGTTAGATTTTTAAATGTTAAGGAGTCTAGCAGGACTGGTGATGCTCTAGGCAGCGACTTGCTCCTGGGCTTTTCTTTTTACCACTGCTGGAGTTAGATATTTAAATGTTAAGGAGTCTAGCAGGACTGGTGATGCTCTAGGCAGCAACTTGCTCCTGGGCTTTTCTTTATACCGCTGCTAGATTTTCAGTTTTCAAGTGTTAAGGAGTCTAGCAGAATTGGCTTTGCCCTAAGTTGCGTCTTGCATCAGGGGCATTTCTTTATGCCACAGCTAGATGTTATTTATTGTTAAGGTTTATAATTTAGCACAGGCACCTGGACAAGTCTAAGGCAACAACTTTAACTAGTATATAAAATGTGTAAAACAAAAGAGGTGGAGGTCACGTGCACAATCTGACCCTAAATGTAATTGGAGTAAAATGAAGGCCAGGCAATCTAACACATCAGGAGGCAAACCTTAAAAATCAAAGAGGATAAATCAATACGATATGGCTCAGGAAGAGACTAGAGTAATGGGGCATCTGTAATTTCCTAGGAAAAAGATGGCCATCCACTGATCAAACAGTTGGTATCTCTACCCCTAAATCAGTCCAATCAAAATGTCAAGGTGTCCTTGGGGAAGACATGGAGACTCAGGTGGTAACTGTTAAACACCTTGTCAGAGTTGCTGGGCATATATCAAAAGTAAAAAGGGATTATAAAATGCTGACAAGGTAGCGGGGGAACAAAAAAATAATAATCTAAGAGGTGGGGTAACAATACTAGGGACTCTAAGAGCATATCCAAAGATGGAATCTATTGGCAGGTAGGACCAAATTTCAACAGGACGAAGTAAAATCTCAGAAATATTGAGACAACATTGCTGGGGACACATACCATTCTTTCAAGAGTAAGTTGTAGTTATTACAGACAAATCCAAATCTAAAGGAAGGAGGAAACATGGTTATAAATTAAAACCAAGAAGGAGTGGGAAAGCACTGCAGGTAAATAAGTAAAAATCAGTTTAAAGGGAGACAATCGTTCTTTGGACACTTGTATCTGAAATGTAACATTGTCACAGTGACATGTTAGTTATCGGTTTAAATCAGGGCTTTGCAACTTCTCCCCTCTAAAGCTCCTGTCCTGCAACATTTGGATGCATCCCTGCTCCAAATCACCTTAATCAAACGAATGGTTAAAGGTCAGGCCTTTGCAACCCTGGCTGAGATGACAAGGGGATAGTTCAGCCTTTTTGATTCAGATGTTTTGTAGTAGAAATGCATCCAAAAGTTGCATGGCAATAGCGGTCAAAGACTGAAGCTGCAAATCCCTAATTAAACTGGTCACTGGCTTTTACTTTACTAGAAAATGTGTTATTGAATGTTGTGTTTGACTGAGGTTCCATGAGCTTCGGGCTGTTTAGATAGGCACAATTACTATAACTATTCCAGATATCGAGGACGGTGAAGAGCTTCGTAGGGGTAGCTGAGGACAGGCCAGATAAAGAACCAGACCAAGGACATGTGGAGGTAGTCCTTTTAATAGGCTTTTTGCTATGTAGATGAGACTGTTTCACATCAAAGCAGCGGTTCACAATACAAAAAATGTAATAGTGAAAGAGGCTAAAAAATGTTGTGTTTTATTTCAGCCGGGCTGAGACCTGTCTACCAACACCACCAGCAAACGATGAGATAATGAACTCAACAAAAAAGTAACACTTTTTTTTTTGTGAAAGAAATTAAAAAAAATCAAACTTTGCAGATCTGTGATATTTTTGATATTATCCCGCTGATCTTCACCTTTAACACCAGCAGTCAGATGCAGGATGATAAGAAAATCAAGTTGATGAAAAAGTAAGAAAAGATGAATTAACGATGAAAAACATTCTCCATATTGATTCTTTATCATCACTGATCATGTTTTCTTATCTCAGTTTCTGTTTGATCAAATGAACTGAGCTCCATGCTGCTGACATGACATCGGAAATTACCTAACACAACTAAAAACAGACAACCTGCTCCACCAAATCTGTTAATTATAGTACAGTGTGGAAAAAGGTGAGAACATGAATGAGGGATCACAAAGCAAACTTCAATGATCGATTATTTACCCACTTCAAAACCATATTTCTCAATGTAAACATTTTGCTAACAGTGCATTTATTTCCGCAAGGCCTGAAGCTTCTGTACTAACACCACCAGCCAGAAGCAGGAAGGTAAGCCTTGAAGTAAAGAAATAGAGAAAGGAAACCTCTATTTGGAAAATGAGAAAATTCAGACTGAGCCAGAACTCTGATGTTTCTGACATTATCTAGCTGATTAGGTTGTGAACCTCCACCTTCAACAGCTGCATTTAGAAGCAGGATGATAGGAAAATCAAGTGACGAAAAAAGTAAGAAAACTTTTATTAACACTAAAATAAAACCCCCGAAAAACATTTATCCATGTCAGTTTTTTATCATCACTGATCATGTTTTCTTCTTTGTGTTTCTGTTTCATGTCAAACTAACTGAGCTTCATGCTACTAAAATGAGCAGCTCAACACGACCCAAACAGACGATCTGCTCTATCGGATCTGTTAATTATGGTATAGTGTGGAATAAAAGTTGAGAAAATGCATGAAGGATCACAAAGCAAACTTCAGTTATACTTTTTTTTTTTTACATATAAATGAAGGAACGTATGCCTGATCTTATTTTGTGTCTGAGAGTTTTTTGGGCTCAGACAAAGGTGCAGGTTAGTGATTAGAGAGAAGATGAAGAAATTTGTGTGAAGATGCAGGGTACTGAGGATGATGAAGACAGAGACACCTTAGGTTGATAGCCTTAAAAAGCACCAAACCAAGGTCTAAGATGGAGATGAAACAGTATCACATCTAAATCATGTTTATTTATATAAACATTTAACAGTACATGAAGTTAAATATTTTTCTTGTTTTTTTTTCCACAGGTTTGACAATTCTGTTCCAACACCAAAAAAAAAAAACCAAATCACACCAAGGCAGCCATTTGTGACACCAAGTAGTCAGGCAAGGGTCTTGCCTAAGGACCCACACTGGATGCTGTGGTGTATTTAGCTGGGGATTTCAACCAATGACCTTCCAATTGGAAGTCAGGTGACATACCACTTGAGCTGATCAGATTGTGAACCTCTACCATCAACACCAGCAGTCAGATGCAGGATGATAAGAAAATCAAGTTGACGAAAAAAGTAAGACATTATTTATACCAAAAAAGACTCTCCCAAAAACATTTATTCATGTTGATTCCATATCATTACTAATCATGTCGTCTTCTCTTTGTTTCTGTTTCATGTACAACTAACTGAGCTTCATGCATCTGAAATTACCCGTTCAATGTGAACCACACAGAAGACCTGCTTCATCAAATCGGTTATAGTACAGTTTGCAAAAAAGGTGAGAAAATAAATGAGGGATCAGAATCTGGCCTTCAATGATCTGTTATTTACATATTAATATAAAGAATTTGTGACTGATCATATGCTGAGTTTGAGAGTTTTCTGGGCTCAGACAACAGCAGCAGGCTTATGAGGAGAGAAAAGAGGGAAAAATTCTTGTGAGGATCCAAGATATTGAGGATGATGAAGAGCTTCATAGAGATACCTGACAATATATACAGATAATCCAGATGGAGAACATGTGGAGGAAGCCTTAAAAAGGCTGACAAACTAATGTCTAAGATAGAGATGAAACAATGTCACATAACATTTCATTAACAGTACATGAAGCTACATATTTTCTTTTTTCCTTTTTCCACAGTTATCCCTGTAAATGTAAGTTGGAGATGAAATCATTACTTTGCAACCACATAAACTCTGTCCCAGATACTGTTTTTAACTCGCTGCTTATAATTGTTAAATATTTATGGTTTAAAGTTAAAACTCATTGCCATAAGATGAGTGGATTCTTAAACTTGTACTACCAGAACACTTTTTACACAGGAGACCATCATAGATGACCTTTAACCTCAGACACTTAGACATGACGCTTGTGGATCAAACAAAAGGAGAAGAGCTGTTGGCTTCTACTGTGAGGAGGATTGTTGCTTTGGTGAGAGCAAAATCTCCACCTGTTCATTTACATTCGGCATTAATCTCATAGAAACTGTTGGTCCCATAATATTCATATATTGACACATTCTGACCACAAACAAAATGTACTATATAGCAATCTTGTGCAAAAAAGAAAATGCATAAATTATTGGAAAATGAAATGATAATGATGCACTTTTAATTTAAAATATGTTGAAAGTTGACACTAAGTTTGAAGTTATAAGTAGGTAATTGTGTTGTTGGAAGATATTTTTTGCGAATACCTAAACACCAACTATAGAATTCAAGAAGAGTCACATTTAAAAGTTTTATAAATTAATAGGGAAATAGGGTGGGACAAGGGAAGCTAAGGTTTCTGCAGAGCCCACACTGCCTGGATGCAAATGTTTGACTTTTGCCTTTAGATGGTGGAGTATTTCAACCTTGTCTTCCTCTGGGCCTGTTACAGATATTTTGTTCTGACTTTTCACAGAAACTTCCAGAAAGAAACCCCTAAAACAATCCTTTATTGCTGCATTCCAATATGGCAACTCAGAGGACATCTGTTATTCTGTTTGCTCTCTTAAAAAAACAACAAAACTACAAAATAATGAAGTGTGCAAAGTATTTCTGACGAGCAAAAAAGACCCAAAACGTGTTGATTTTCCTGAGATTGTTTTTTCGACCACAGCTCACTACTGCTGATATTGTAAGAATCCGAAATCTACTGGAACTCCAAAGTCTTTCCACCCAGAAAGTTATTTTTTGAATTTATTTTTAATGCCCATTTTGGGATCTAGCATGGCAACTTCTCTTAACAACAGTAATCTGTGGTGAAACATCAAAATGCAGCAAAACCCACCAATATTGTATTTTTTCCTGATCAGAAATAAAGTGCATAAGAGCTTCTAGAGTTGGGTAGTTTTCATCTGTTTTAATATTTCTTTCTCCCATATTTCAGAGTTTACCTATTCTGTGCAAGGCTTGTGTAAATAATAGATTTTTTTTTTTCAGATACTTTCGACCAAATTTTTTGTCACAGCTTTTCGATAAATTAAATTATCGATAATCTCTGATTAGATGTTCGGAGAAAGCAAACAAAACAACGCGCATCTCTGAATCCTGACTTCTACAGTCTTCTTTACTGAAATTGCTGTTAGCCCCGATGTAATATCATCGCTAGAGCTCCGACATATGATTTAAATGGAACGCGCCATAAACGGAGCGACAGGGATGGCGGAATTTCAGACTCCCGACTGAGACATTGAACGCACCAAGCATGGAGCTACAGCTGGGATTGTATTATTTTGAAGGAACATTCCGGAAGTAAAGCTCTGAATAGCGGATGTTTGACACTTATCTAATCATTTCCTCCCTCGCAGCAAGGTCGAGTTTTGGGGGGTGGTGTGTGTGACGTCTGACGTTTACTAACCGCGCCGTATGTCAGAAACGTGTTCAGGTTGTTGTCTTGCATCAAACATGAGGAGGTTCTATCGCCTGTGCGCCATATATAAAAGCCGCCGCTGTGTGGAGCAGCTGTCTGGGTTTTATAGAAGGAGTTAGGCGGTTTTTAGGGTGCTGGGAGCTCGGCTAGCCGCGGGGAGCTAGCTCACTAGCTCTAGCTAGCTCGCTAGGATGAGCTCCGCTCCGAACCACGGTAACGACCCAGATACAACAGCGCTGAGCAGCAATCGAGCCTCCGTAGCCGGACACGTCCAGCAGGTTTTCAGCCATGTGAAGATAGAGAACCTGGTGGCGGGACTGAGCGGCGGAGTCGTTTCCACCCTGGTGCTTCACCCGCTGGACCTGGTGAAGATCCGGTTCGCAGGTAGGAGGAGAAATGTCCCCCCTGTGCTTTGAGTGACCCCCGATGAGGTCTCTGTCTCTGTGAATGCAGTGAGTGACGGACTGGATTTGAGACCCAGGTACAGCGGCGTGCTGCACTGTATGAGGAGCGTGTGGCTCCAGGAGGGGCTGAGGGGTCTCTACCAAGGCGTGACCCCCAACATCTGGGGCGCTGGCGCATCTTGGGGTCTCTACTTCTTCTTGTACGTAAATCCGCAACAGCACCTGTGACACTTCCTCCACTTCATAGCATAATTTCCATTAAAGTCCCATTTGGGCCAAGTTGAGCTCTGATCTGTAACATTGATCTCATCACACTGCTACATCACCCTGCCTACCAGAACACTGGTTTCAGTCCACGTTTGCCTAATACTTCTTTTCTCCCTTTGTCACTTTGCTGCCTTCGTTTGACAGCTACAACGCCATCAAAGGCTACACAAAGGAAGGGCGTCAGGCCGAGCTGAGCCCAGCAGAGCACCTGGTGTCGGCGGCCGAAGCTGGTTAGTCCTGACTCGTGCAAGCGCACTCTCACTATCAGCACACAGCAGCTACCAGCCGGCTGATGCTGATCTGATCCAGGTGCAGCCAACATCCAAAACCGAAGCTCAAACGCAAGATTTGTTTTTAGACGGTTGGACCCAGATAGGAGGCAAAGAAACTTTATTTAATCTATAACTGAACTGAAAACACACGATCTAGCTTTTAGATATTTATTTTAGTTTTAATAAGTTAACATAATTCTTCTACAGGCATGAAAAATGAGTCTAAACTTCTGTTAACGTTATGTCTGTCACCTTTAGGCAGTTTTAGAATTAATGAAACAATGGTTGGAGTTTTATGGCATAATAGTATTTTGAGTTATGAATTATTTATTATTCTTTCCCTGTCAGATGACATGTAATGCAAGGAAACAATGCACATTTATTATTATCTGCAAAACCACTGAGCACTAGTGTAAAAAAGGACAATTGTATGATTATTTATGGCATTGGGCCGATGTCATTACAGGAAAATGCTCCTGAACTTTATTTTTTTGGTTTGTCTTTTTGCGATTGGCTTCAAGCTGATGCAGGAGAATGACTTTCAAAAATGGGGAGTGTTGAAAAAGTGTCCAGAGCTCCTGTTATGACCTGTTCATCTGCTGTGGCCCAAACGCACAGTCTCACAACGTCTTCCCAGCTCACAATCCTGAATTGCACGCTCAGTAGTGCGTTTTGATGTCAACCCTTCTATCCATAACTCTCTCGACGCACTAGTTGCGAGATGCTTTGAATTCAGTGTCCAGGTTAATGCTGAAACTGCATGAAAAGCACAACTGTTATTTCAGCTGTTGAAAGCTTTTTGAGTTGCAGACGGGTGAAATACGATCTTTGTTTGCTTTTTTTCTAATTAAATGAGAGCACCATTTCGGCTTTAAGTGACCTAAAAGTGACCCGCATGCACATAACGTAGAAGTCACACAGCAGTGCAATGTTTACAGAAGTGACACGGCTGCCATCATTTGTTTTTGAGCAATAGTGCAGACTCTGAAACTAGTTACCTGTTTCCTCTCAGGCATTCTCACTCTCACCATAACCAATCCGATCTGGGTCACCAAGACGCGACTGGTCCTGCAGTACAGTGCGGACCCTACTGGCAAACAGTACAAGGGGATGTTTGATGCCCTGGTTAAGATCTACCGACATGAGGGGATTCCAGGACTCTACAAAGTGAGACACGAATGTATTTATAGACTTTCTATTTATGACATTTAAAGATTACCTCCTGCTTAAAGTCATAAGATCTTCTCTTGAGTCTCTCCTACATAAATCACTTTATTTTTAGCAGCAGTCATCCACCACCAGGGGGCATCACTAGTCTTCCTCATAACTAGAAGTGTTACTTTTTTAAGGGAGATTTGCTCCACAGTTACTAACAAATGTGATAAATATTGTTTAGCTGCATTAGTTCTACTAGCAGTGAAATACTGTTAAAGGTTCCTAATGGAGCCACAGATTAAATAGTTAAGTTGTGTTCTGCAGGGTTATGTTCCGGGTCTGTTTGGCACGTCTCATGGAGCTCTTCAGTTCATGGCCTACGAAGAGCTCAAGCGAGAATACAACAAATACAAGAAAGATCCCTCAGACACAAAGCTGGTGGGTTGAAACCACATTAAATAAGTCATCTATTGAATTATGTCCGCTTACTCTGTTCCTTCTCTCCTGTGGTTTTATAAACAGAATGCTCTGGAGTACATCACAATGGCAGCGCTATCCAAAATATTCGCCGTTGCCACAACGTACCCATATCAGGTGGTGAGGGCTCGCCTGCAAGATCAGCACAACAGATACAATGGAGTTATTGATGTCATCGGACGGACATGGAGGTAAGATGCTGACACACTAACGACCGGATTTGGTTCTCCTTCCTGGACTTTTTTCTTTATGGCCATTATTCTCTGCAGAAACGAAGGAGCTATGGGGTTCTACAAAGGCATCATCCCAAATTTGATCCGCGTCACTCCAGCCTGCTGCATCACCTTTGTGGTTTATGAGAACTTGTCCCGCTTCCTTCTTGGGACAAATTGAGAGAGGCAGAGGAGCCGAGCGTGGACAGCCCGACGGGCTTCAAGCTCATGCTGAAACGTTGGACCCATGTGGAGACAAAGAGGGGACTTTACTCACCCTGAGACATCATCATATGCTGGATGTTGGAGATGTGTAGAAGTGGGAGGCATTCACAAATTGAAGCAACATAGTTTGATTCATTGTATGAATTTTGGATTCTCAGTAACATTATTTAAAATAAGTGCAGAGTTACTCCAGCGGGATAACTTCTGTCAGTTTTTCTCTATGGAGATGATGCTACTATGATAAGGCGATTGTTTTTTTTTTTTTTTACAAGAGTAGCTTAAACCCAATGGGGCGTTGGGGGCATAATATAAAGAGCCAGAGTATGTTTATGTTTAAGATGTTTAATGGCAGCAGAAAGATGAAATACAGAAGATATGTCAAGCTTGATCAGCAACATCAAGATAGTCTCAGGTCTCCAGTTTTATCTAATTGTCCTAACTAACTGTCTGTGTGAACTGCAGCATTAATGATGCTTTTTAGTTGAAACACTTCTCCGTAAATCAGAATTGGTTCTCGTAAGAAAAACTAAATATGAATGTCTTTTATGACATTTTGTTATAAAATATGAAGTGCTTTATCAGCAAGAACACAATAAATGTTATTTTCATCTATTTTAATCCCAGGATTTGGTCTTTCTTTCCAAAACTCTGGTCACAATTTTGGACGTTCCCAGACTCCCAATGTCTTGATTTTTTTTCTTTTTTAACTCCTGTGTTTCCAGTTTAACAGTTTAATGCAGAAATATTACACTATATTAATAACTAGGCATTTATTAGGCTTTAAATATGAAGCCTGAAAAATAAACTTCTAGGTGGACAGAGGAATTTGTTAAAGATGCATTAATTGATTGACGTACAAATCGGATATGTAGACTAAAGCAGTTGCGTCCAAAGTGTAGGTTGGGGCCCATTTGCGGCCCTGAACCACAGTACAAAAATGGCACAAACTTGGTTTTGCAGCTCGAGATTGAAGGAACCCATGGAGCAAAAGTTTCTTTGCAAAAAAAATCAGGACCCTGCTGGAGTAGATACAGCACAATATACTTGTATCACTTGATTTCTCTGATTCATGGTGAACACCAACGTGTTTGAAGTTAACGCTTTAGCATTAGCTCCTGCTAAAAGTCACATCGGTCAAGGGCTTTATTATCAGAACTAATATTAATGATTAGCTGAGTTAGAGGAACTAAATAATCACCAGTAGAAAAATTAATCGTTATAGTAATACATTTCCAGTTATGATGGGTATTGAGTCATACTGACAATGATACATTTATATTGTTTAAATACCTCAAAAAATGACTTGATTGTTTTATTTTTTTATAATTTTTCCCCTTTTAAAACACTCAAGTAACTTTTCAACCTTCATAAAATATTTTCATAACTTTTGTGATTATACGTCGGCTTAAACTTCGTTGAATGACACCTCAGCAATCCACCATTTCATATGACATTGTTTCACCACAGTTAGATTCATTGCCTCATCGCTATTCATCCTTCACACCACACAGCAACTGGAAACAGAAATGTACTTTAATCCAACTGTAGGAGCCCGGGAGATCAGGATCTTACGACGCTGGTGCTCATGCCAAACCTACCGCTTTTGTCCACAGTCAGTTTGATTTCTATGAAGTTTGATTCACTTTGATTCACTTATATATATATATATATATATATATATATATATATATATATATATATATATACTTCTGGTAGGATCGTTTTCGTCAAATATTAATAAGTAAACATTATTACATAAAATATATCAATTACCTGTCTATTATATATATTGCTTTTATTTGTATAGTAAACTTTTCTTTGATCAGTGCACACATTTTCTCTTAAGTTAGCATTTATATTCATAAGCCAACATCTCGTCATAGACCCATACATTGTATTACCATACAGAGTACTTAACCACTGTCTCATTATCATTTAATTTTGACTTTATTGCACTGCTGTTTTTCTATATATTTGTTTCAATTAGTTAATTAATCCAACTTCAAATAATGTAGTTTTAAATGTGACTGATGCTACAATTGAATTTCCTGCAAGGGATCAATAAAGTTTATCATTAACATTATTAATTACATGTTTGATTCTATGTCTATGCTAATTATGTTCTTGTGCTGCTTAGTGGTACACCTAAGTACCACTAACTACAACCGTAACTCTAGATGTTTACAGTGTAATGCAAGTCAAATTATTAAGTGATCAATGAGAAAACATTATTAAAAAAAACACACCAAGTTACATGAACAAATGTTCTGTACAACTTTATTCACTGTGACATTCACAATATGCCAAAAAGTTTTTTTCTTTGTCTATGACATTTTCACAGAACTTCCACATGTTCTCAATGCAGTGAAATTTTAATTTTAATGGCTCCAGGATCGCTTCTCTTTCATCCTCCTCCAGTTGTTCGCTCCACAATCTCCCATACTGTTGAACAGTCTCTGCCTGTTCCTCCTCACCCATGCCCAGAACGTCAGGCAGGTCCACTCTGGCAGACAACAGTGGTTTGTTGGCCTCAACCCACTCTGCTACATCTCTGCAATGTGATCTTCAGCCGAGTCCTATGGAAAGACAAAAAGACAGATGTTCGTACCTTTGCTGCCACAACAACAGTATCTGACCAAATAGATACTGTGAAAACTAACGCCTTCCACTTGTGTGTTCACATCAGCAAGTGTAGCTGAGACTTCAGTTTTAGTATTCAAAACATAAGCTCCAAAAAGAAGAAAAAGTGAAAATCATCTGAAGATAGGTCTACCGACATAATAGAGAGCTCAACAAATGTCAAATCCAACCATGAATAATCTAAACACTTTATTTTTCAATTGTAAAAAGCAGGTCTGACCGTATCTTGTGAATGGCATATTCTTTAAAGTGACCCCACAGTTTCAGTAAAAAAAAAAAAAAAATCTGACCTCAGTAATGTCGTTCCTTTTCAGCCTAAACACTGGTGGCATGTCACCTCGTAGAAGGGCTTTGAATTCGTCTGTCCGGTGGGCGAACATCTTTCCATGGCTCAAAAAATGATTAAATAGAAATAAATAAAAATGTCTTGGAACGTCAAGTCAAATAACAAAATCGTTACAGTCTCACCCTCCAAGGTCAAAATTTTCCATTAGGATGATACACCACCATTGTAGCAAACGTGGTATGTCAGTCTGGAAAATGATTAAAAAATTTTTTTTAAACTTACATTATGTCATAATAAATTCTTTGTTTTTGTAGTTTTAAGCTTACTTGGATTGCATGAATAAACTTACAACAGAAAAGTCATATGGAGCATCCATTGTGTTGTAAAGGGAGTAAAGGAGTAAAGCATTTTAATTTTAATTTAATGCTGAAATCTTTAATGTACATAGAATTAGACATAGAATCAAGAATGAATATATAACAAATTATGTCTGCTATCATCAGCATGAAGATACCACAGGATATATTTTCTTCATCATAAGATAATGTATTAAATTACTTATGTGTCTTGTTTTATCCACTTTCACTAGTACTCATGAAGAAAAGACATCCTGACATGCCATAAAGAAAAACTTGAAGCCAAGTAGTGTACCTCTGGTCCAAGCTGAAACCCCTGCTGGGGTGGTGCCTTAATGAGGATTATTTTTTGTTTATAACATGTTACATTGCCACACTAAAGTATTGTGGGTTTACTTTTTCCCGTAATTTTACATATAATAAATGCAAACACTTACTTTAAGTTTTGCACAAAAAAGTTAAGAATCCGTAGATGTTGATGTTAACTAGCACTGGCAAAAGAAAACTTTGACGTTATCCAAGTTAGCATCAAAACAACAACAGAAACCGACATGTAACATTCCATCATTTACGTAATTAATCACTTCAATAACGAGTACCACAATGACATCGATATTCACGAAGAACACAAAAAACATGCTTTTACTGTCTGTGGATAATAAAAATCAGAAACTCACCGCTACTCGGAAAATATGCTTCTTCTCCTTTTCGGAAAATATGGTCACTGTCCTTTTTGTAGATATGCTCTGTTGCTAGTCTCTCAAACATTGAAGGGGCAGGTGAAAATGATCCTCCCAAAATTTTCCCGCCTCCACAACTTCCAAAAAAGGTCCTCACTTCTGGGCAGTGGAGGGGCCTGACAGTGGAGGTCTGCAGCCAGGACGTCTTGAACTGTCCACACACACTGATTGCCTACCAATTTCACATGCTGTTGAAATATTTGGGGATATTTGGAAATATTTGGGGATTAGCAAGACACACTCAATAAAGGAGTGGTTCTGCACGTGGGGACCACGGAACACTTCTTAGTAACTATGTTTTCTGGCTGATGTTTTGGTCCCTTGAATGTTGGTAGTGCTTTCACACTCGTGAGCAATGAGGAACAGGAGGAGCACTGCCAGAGCCCTGCAAAATGACCTCCAGCAGGCCACAAATGTGTACGTGTCTGCACAAACGGTTAGAAGGCGACTCCATGAGGATGATATGAGGGCCCGACGTCCACAAATGGGAGCTGTACTCACAGCCCAACAACGTGCAGGACACTTGGCATTTGCCAGAGAACACCAGGATTGGCAAACTCGCCACTGGCGCCCTGTGCTCTTCACAGATGAAAGCAGGTTGACACGACTAGGCACATGTGACAGACATGACAGAGTCTGGAGACTGCGTTTAAAGTGATTCATTACCTCATCGCTAATGCTTCCTGCAACACCTTTCGGTATGACTGGTTTGGCAGTGGGTCAGTAATGGTGTGGGGTGGCATTTCTTTGGAGGGGCACAAAGCCCTCCATGTGCTCGCCAGAGGTAGCCTGACTGCCACCGAGATGAGATCCTCAAACCCCTTGTGAGACCATATGCTGGTGTGGTTGGCCCTGGGGACCTGCTAATGCAGGACAATGCTAGACCTCATTTGGCTGGAGTGTGTCAGCAGTTCCTGCAAGATGAAAACATTGAAGCTATAGACTGGCCTGCATTGTAGGGAGGTCATACAGGCACGTGGAGGCCACACACAACACTGAACCTCATTTTGACTTGTTCCATCAGCCTGTATTGTGTTTTTCCACTTTAATTTTGTGTGTGTGACTGCAAATTCAGTCCTCCATTGGTCACTCCATTTGATTTCCATTGATGATTTGTGGAATTTTCCTGTCTGCACAATCACCTTTGTACAGAACAAAGTATTCAATGAGAATATTTCAGTCTAGTGAAAATCACACTTCTGTATACAACAGGTGTCCAGTAAAAACTTTTACTTTCTTTTGAAAAACAAAGCTTTCTACAAGTAAAAAACAAAGTGTAGTCATCTTTTAGCAACCATGTCTTTCCATGTTCAACGTTTAAGGTCACTAAGTTTGTAAACATCCAGTAGTTTTTAATGTAAAGCAGACTTTAGTGCACCCAGTTTCTAGACTGGCTAAAGAAGTAAAGAGCTTTTGAAGAAACTACTGAGAATCAAAAGGAAAAACTATTGACATTGAGAGGACTGCAGACTTTTTGCGTCAGATCTACATTGATTACAACTTACTTTTCAACAAAAATTTATCATCTTTAATTTATTGCAATATTGTAATTTGGTTTAGATTGTGCAGCTAAATAAGAAATTAAGCGAAAGTATATACTTCAACATTTTTTTTTTAATCTAAATTTTGTGGATGGGGGGAAAAAGATGAGATAGCGGTGAAAAAAGAATCTGACGACTTCATGTATTAATCAAATGGGTTCGTTGAATAAAGAATAATGGATTGATTACTGACTAATGGATGAATTGAGATGAATATTGGTTGGATGAAAAGAAAAATAGAAGAATGAATTGACAAATGAATGGATACAATTTAGTAAAGTTTTACAAATTTTCCCAAACCTGGAATTCTCACTCATTTCCATACTGAGAGGAAAATCTCTTCTTTCAACTTAACAAAGGATGACGTTCAGGTTTTCACAAAACTGTGGTTTTATTGGCAGAAATGAATCACATACACATCGTACAATACTTTTAAAACACAAAAAATGATTGTAATCAATTAACAGGCCACCAATAGACGAACTACAGTACAAAGTTTAGTTTTTTTTTCTCAGACACCGCCACAGTATTTACTGTATGTTTGATTAAACAGAACAAAAACATTCAAGTAACCATCAGTGACTCTGGGATCTTCGCAACCAGCCATACCTGATAATTTTGGAGTGCCAGGCAACACGCTCCTGCACTACAAAGACCGGGTCCTCCCTATCATATTACTTTGTCTTTCATTTAGGCAGCTCCTCAATGATAATCCTGGATACAGAATTCCACCCTGTGGAAGCGTCTCCCCTGGGATAATCGGCGCAGGTCCCCACCCACACCGCCACGTCCACCAAGCCTGCTTTGATGCCCTCACACAGCCCCTCCACTGGGAAGAAAAACAAGAGCAGAGGAAAGTGCTGCTGGATTTTAGTGAACACACGTTCTGAGCGCTGGAGTGGCTAAAACCCCAAATCCTGGGTTTGTTTTTTGACATACGGTGGGCCTTATACAGTTAAGAGGAGTGCTGTTTTAAAAGCTGAAAGAAAAAGCCTGCTTACACGGCAGCTGAGCAAACCATGGGAGGATTAGCTGTGCATCCAATTTTTCCAAGCTTGGGCAGATAAAAAGCTCACCATGCCACTGTTATTTTCTGTTAATGTGGTACACTACAGATTGTTTAGCTGAAGACTCAATTGATGGATCTGTCTATGAATAATGCTAAAAATAGAACTATTTAGTGTATGGAGGTGCTTGTTTTAAGTGAAAAAATCTACCAATGTGACTATGGAACTTTTTTTATCAATATTCAATTAATAAAAATTACCTCCTATATCTTGATGAAAAGTTCCTCCTAAGTAACAATGAAAGACTATAACAGCATGTTGAAGTTAAAAACTTCCAGTTACCGAACCTTATTATTTGGATTTGGTGGCACAGATAGCAGATAAAGGCTACATTAGACATGGATGTTTGTTTGTAATCTTCCATAAAGTAAAACTATTAACATGTACTTGTTGAAAAGAAGGCTTAGAGCCCTTCCTTTTTCCTTCTCTGGCATGATATCTTCTTAAAACTGTTAATACACACATGTGTGTGTGTGTGTGTGTGTGTGTGTGTGTGTGTGTGTGTGTGTGTGTGTGTGTGTGTGTGTGTGTGTTGAAAGCTTTTTCTTCTAAAGGTGTAATTATTTGCTGATGATTACTAGCTGTCTGCTACTTTTGGCAAAGGTGTACTTAGGTTGTGATCCTGCTTTTGTGTTTCGGCTTAGTGGATTTCATATTGAAAATAATTTCCGATTATGTCAAACTCAAAAATGGGTAGACCTTTTTTATAACGAGTTCAGATTTTTCCTTTTTATTATTTTGTGGATTTTAAGTAGTTTTTCTTACCCTATTACATTGACTTGAGTAACAATTTGGAGGAAACGTACTAGTAGGAACCGTTTTATTACATAAGATGTTTTACTTGTATGTCATTTTACATCTGCTGGATATGATGTGCTATTCGGGGGTCAAGTGAAAATGCAGCACAACGAATTGTCAAAGGAAATACTTGACCCAGTTCTACACTCACATTACTGACTAGAAATACTTTTTTCTCAAATGTATTTTTAAAAAATGACTTAGAAAGGTACTTCTGTTGTATGAAATGTGTTATTTACATTAGTTGTTTTCATTTTAGTCCTGAAATGCCAGAATTTGCACGTAGCTATATTTTTGTCTGTCCGAACGCAACATTGTAAAATATAAAATCAGATGTTATGATCAGTACAACTCAGTAGCCATTTTACAGAATTCTTTTTTGTTTTTTTATCTTTACTTGAATAAAACTATGCTGAAGTAATGTTACTATTACTTAAGTACAGTATTTAGCTGCTTTACCCACCTCTGGTTATTTTGTTAAAGACCAACCTGTAGGCATTGGCTAGTTTCTTTTTTAATGAGGTTGGGATATCCAAGCCCAGACACAGCAGTAAAAGTCCCATTCATGATGCTCCCACTGCCATGCTTCCACTTTTGGCAAATTTCTATCTGATGAAACTTTTGAGCTTCTTTGTATTTAAAGCCTTTAATTCAATCAACGTGACATGACAGTTTCCTTCTTACTAGTAACAATAGATTGGCAAACTTATTAGATACACAGGACCTATTAACAAAACTTTAAATTTAAATTCCACCATAATGAGAATGTTTTGGCATTTCGCAGCAGTTTGGGTAGGTTTAGTCTTACCTGAGGATGTTCGGTGGATGTTAATAGTTGAGTTGAGCTCTGGACTTCCCTGATCCAAGTAGATGATTGACTCCACCGGCAGGGGTCCTGTGCACTCGGCTCCATTAAAGGTGAAATACCACCTCTGGCAGCAGGCATTCTTGCACTTGAGTCGTAGGGAGCCGCTGAAGAGGACTTTAAGAGCACTGTCTGAACGCAGCTTGGTGAATGTACAGTCCTTAGACACAGCATCAAACAGGTTGTGTGTGAATTTATCATTTTAATATCCCTTAAATTATCTTAGATTTCATCATTACATCCACAAACCTTAAGGTGATATACAGGGAAGTTATGTGAAAGACCAACACAAGGTAAAGAAAACCAACGAGGAATTTAATGAAAGAAAACATAGTTTTTAGGATTTTTTGTGAAGATACGAAAATGTGGTCTACACTTGTTTTCAGTACTCTTTACTTTTAAATCAAACCACTCCAGCAAAATATATATCAAAAACCCTGGAGAATAGGCAGATATTCACAATACAGGTTAGAGAATCTGTACTTCCAAAATGTGACTAAATCAGACACTTGATAAGAAAAACGCTGTTGCTGAAAGAAGACCTGATTGGTGCCTTTTAAAGTTTGCCAGAAGCCATGTAGGGACTAAAGGAAACATGTGGAAGAAGGCTCTTGGGTTAGATGAAACTAAAATTGCTCATTGAAGTTCTAAATGACTTTTAACCCACCAAAAAAATTGAAAAAATAGTGATGAAAGAACCATGCTTTATTTCAGCAAGGACAGGGAACCTGGTTAGCTTGGATGGAAAGGTGGAACCTGTTAGACAAAATTCAACTGGAGATAAGACTTGAGAGGTCAGCTTCTAACAAGACAATAACCCTAAGTAGACACTCATGGAATTTACATTAAATTATATTCAAAGTTGATATACATCATACGTCGAAATTGACGTGGTCTCATTCTAAGAGTTTGATCCTTTTTACAAGAAAGAATGTGTAATAATCTGTTTCCAGATCGTGGGAAACTGGTGGAGACATATCTCAAAAGGCCTGCAGCTGTAATTTCAGCAATTGCCCCTACTTTGCATTTGCCTGTCACATAAAAACCCCTATGAACTATAATAACTGTGTGCTGTATTTTGGGGTGAAATTTCGAAAAACAACAGCGGGTGGGAATACTTTTACAAATGGAAACACACGGTTGCTACTCACAGCTACTTTACCCAGGTCGATCCCGTAATTCAGGGAGTTCCAAGCACACTGCTTGTAGTTGGGCCTCCAGGGTTCCTCAAAAATCTCACTGATGCATTCCCCTTTTTCACCTTTGAGCCCGTCACGACCTGGGATACCCGGAGTACCTGGAATGCCATTGGCCCCGGGGTTTCCGTCTCTTCCAGGGGTGCCTGCTGGGCCTTGCATGCAACTGCCATACTGGGAAAACAGAAAATGCCAGAGTAATCCTGTTTGCCAAGAAAGACAGCTGAATCTGTTGTTAATGAAGTTTCTGATTGAGTTTTAAGTTTATTCTTTTGCTCCATAAGAGTCAGGTCCATGTTTAGGAAACATGCACTTAAATAAAGCAAGATTATACATCATTTAGAAGTCAAATAAACAAACCCAGTCCCAGTAAGACTGTGGCATATGAAAAAAAAAAAAAACGCTTTTCAAACCTAGGAAAAGGCTCTAAATCAACAAACATGAAGCCACCAAGCAAATGAATGAAAGACTGTGTGTAAAATAGGGAACTGGAGGCTTAGAGGTGGGCTTAATTAGTAGGTGTCTGAACACACATCTCTCTGGGTGATTCATTGTCCTATTCAGTGTGCTGCTATCTTTAAGCAGATGCTGCATCTTAGTCAAGCTGACTCAGACTCACCCAAAGACAGGCAGAGCTTGCCAAAAGCTACCGCACACAAACACGAACACAATGAGGGAGCCAAAAAGCGAGAGGGAACATGTACCTCAAATACACATGTCACACCAAATGATTGGGGTATGCAGGTTTTGTCAATGCTTTTTATGGTGGCTGGTTAGTTTTTATTGTATTTTTGGTTATTTGTAAGAGCTACTCTCAGCCAAGACAACAAGCATGAAATGACAGTGCAACCTTGACCTTGGGCAATCATCTATGACTAAAACAGATGGTTTTGCAGCCTGTTTTGCTCAGCTTGCAGCTGTAGGAGTTATGGGGCCAAAAGACATTAAATGGGTGGGTGAAAAAAATCAGAAAGTGGGAGCAAAGAACAAAAGGCTTTTGCTTTAGTTTCAACATCTTTTCCTGACTTTGGTCCCAGGGGTAGTAACATTACAGAAATGTGTTTCAGATTTTGTAATCTTAAAAAAACAGACTAAAAATAGGAGAAACTACAGAACTTCTATATGTCAGCTCCATTCGACAGATGTTTGATAGTCTGTTTTGGTCATTAAGCTGCAACTGGTTTAGCTGAAAAAAATATTAGACGTTAGGTCATCTTTAGAGGAAGTTGGGAAGCAATAGAATCTGAAGGTTTTACTGTATGTTCCATAATAACACAAGAGTCCTTTCAGGAAAAAGAGATGAGATACTTTGCTGCGCCAAGAATCTGGAAATAATTCAAGAAAGCCAGCATACCGGGGGGGGGAATCTGAAGAGTTTATTAAAGGTTAGATTTGGGGAGGGTTTTCAAAGCAGACAAATGAATGGAAACTGTGTCCGCCCTGTAATACAGTTGACTTTTATTTCAACTGCCAGCATAATCTATTTACAGTGACTGCTCTGCCTGTTCACACTATGGCCATGTTGCATATTAGACAGAATGTTCTTATTGCCGAATGTATGCCAATTGTGTCAGTGCTAAACTCCACAGGAAGTATGTGCCTTTCATGCACTAGTTTAGAGCAAAGCAAAGACAAAAGCCTCTGAGGAACATGCAGAGTTTGGATATACAATCTCATTTTTTTAGAGATTTCTGATTCAACATGTCTTAGGTAGAAAGGTGGAGTTGAAAATTACCATGTTGTTCAGAAAAGGAGATCTTCCCTCCTCCAAGGAGTTTCTAGTGCAGTTGGGTTTGTCTGCGTCATTGCCCGTGGACTAGATATAGACAGTCACAAAATATGTTTTTTATTACACTATTACAAAAAAAATTTTTTGTGACTGGTAAATATTAATCATGGAAACATAAACATTTGAATGAAGCTTGTTAGTTTAATGTTAGTTAATGTTGCTTGGTGGGTAAACTGGAACATGTTGGATTTTGGTTAACAAATTCTACCTTAAAAGTTCAATTAGCGTTTAAGTGAAAATCTTGGCTTGATTTTTTTTCAATTGATTATTTGAAAAAAAACAGGAGGCCATTTGCTATAAAATATCAAAGAACAAAACAACTACAATCCTTTATTTGGAGTATGTGCAGGAAGATAGACATGCATCTAAAGTCCAAAGGTCAGGAATTGAACTTCACACAGCTGCATTAAGGATTCATAGGATCCATACATAGGGTACCTGTGCTACCTTTACAACATGTGCTGCCAACTAGCAAGCTTCCTTGCCAGGCAGTTGTTACCACTTCTGGCAACTCTTCAGTTAAGCTCCAAAGATTGTATAGCAGTATGCTTAGATACTGGTGTCCCATAATACTGTCCATTGATTGTGAGATAGGGTATCACGTTTGTCATTTGTCGCTAGTCTGATGACTCTTTAGTTGATTGGGTTGAACCAATCCAGCCCAGTGGGAGTCCAACTGATGTGGCAAAGCCCTGCTGATTGAGACTTATTAGGACTTATGACTTGACCATTTCCTCTCAAAGTCGGCCTGTAGTTTCAAGTGCCACGGCTGGAACATACTATAATAAAACTTTTAAAATTCTGCTATGCCCAGTTTTTCCATCCCATGATTTTATACTGGCACCATTCTCACCACCGCAATATTTTTGAACTGCTCCTGCAGAAAAAGTGCCTAAAATCTATCATGAAGTATGCAAAATCTTACATTAACACTGGTTAATGTTTAATGGTTTGTTTTATCAGTGTATGTCGCATATTTGAAGGATCAGTATGCAGACGTCTGGGACCAGTGAGAGAGTGCCCTGTTTCTAGGAACCCCAACTACAATAAACACAAGAATTATTGACTAAAGCCCCAGATTCAAGAGAAGAATGTGCCGTTTCAGTGAATTCAACCGTCAACTATAGTCATAGGTGGTAGATTGTGTATAAATATACACAAATATGCTTTAGATTTGAGCTGATGATCTTTAAAATGAATGAATTTTGAGAACTGGTCATCATGAAAAACAAATAGCTACAAAAGGTTATTTTTAACTGCAAAAATAGGAGCAAAAATAAGGGCCAGAAAAGTATGAACCAGACCCCAACTTCCTGTTTTCCTTTTCTTTTTTTAAGAGCCCACTCAGTCTGTTGGAGAGCGGCCAACTATGGAATAATGGAGAACCAGCTGACTATAGAACCATACAAATTGACATGATCTGCAGATGGAGCCAAGTTGCTTCAGAGTGCATGCAAAAGAATAAAACAATCTAACTAATAATTTTCCTGTGTTTTTCTAATCAACTTTAAAGCATAAAAGGCATTTAAAACATGGTGGGACTACTGCAATCAATGAAAGTTACATGAGACCCATTAATAATACATTACTGACATGAAGGTCATAGACTGATGTAATTATATTTTTAACGAGTCCTCAAATCAAGATAATCTACTTTAAAAAGTTTTGTATAAAATATTTTTATATTGTCTTACCTTGTCACCATCAGGTTCCTTTCTGTATCCTCTGTTTTTTACCTTTTCCACTCCATAAACAGGTAAAGCCAGACAGAGGAGAAGGAGCAGGCGAACCGCCAGAGAAGACATCCTGCCAGAGGTGTCAGCCGAGTAAGTGTGCTCTGTGTGAGGGAGAGATGAGAGGCGGCGGTTGGACTCCAGGAGGCCGGAGGAGGGCAGGCCAACAGGGGGAAGGAGCCAGTCATATTGCAGAGACAGCTAAAGAAAACATCCCAGTTTGATGTGTTGGGGCACAGTGTGTCTACTCTGTGAACATCTTAGGGCCGTCGTGGAGAAATCTACGTTTAGATCAACAGTGCCTTGAAAAGCCTAACAAAAAAAAGAAAAAAAAAAGAAAAAAGAACAACCTCACATTTTTTATTTTTACAAATAAATGCATCAAGTGTGCAAGTCCTTAGTGGTGTATCTGTTTGTACAAAGCCTGCCTGCTGACACTGGAAAAAACAATTTGAGGCAACAACTCAATAATGCGAGGAAAATAGTTAGCAACGACTTAATAAGGTGTGTGAACAACTACTTTAATTGGGCTGCGACCTAATGCATGAGAACGACTTCTTAAACTAGTGGCAAGAACAACACGAGGGATGAGCTCGTAGAATTCCTGGCAACAACCTACTAACGTGTGGAAAACGACTTGTTTAATTCGAAGCAATGACCTAATGATCTGAGGGAAGGACTTGTTTAATTCATGGCAACAATTTAATCTTGCTAGGAAACAACTTGGTAAAATTTTAGCAACAACCCAATTGGTGAAAGGGACAGAATTTATAGCAACGACTACATAACACAAGAGGGAAACTTAATACTGTAAGAAAAACACTTGTTTAATTAGTGGCAATGACTGAAAAGATCATGGGAACGTTTTGTGTAATCCGACTACGATTTATTGCATGGGAACGACTAGTTTCATCTGTGGCGACTTACTAACATGTTGGAATGACTTGTTTGATTCTCAGCATTGAGTTCGTAATGCAAGAAAAGGATTTGTTTAATTTGTGGCGATGACTAAATGACGAAAGTACGCAACTTGTTTAACTCTTCCCAACAACTAAACAATGCAAGGGAAAGACCTGTTTAATTCGTAGCAACGATTAAATACCACGAGGGGATGACTTGACTTAATAATAGAGGGTGGCTAATGTGTATAAACTGTAAATAATGTTAAAGAAACTAAACAGCATGCTGAGTTTAAGTACTTTGTCAATTATCTGTGATCTTTTACTGTATTGAAATACTTAATATCTCCATACACATGGCTTGAATGTATATAGAGAACAGTGTAGTTCACTGTACTCTATCCTGCTCCTTAAGGTAGACTGTCTCTGACAAAGCTGAGGTTGGCTTCTGATTGTTTGAGCCATACGCTAGGTTTCAAGCGTTCTATTAGTGCATAATAACCTGGTCCAGGTTTTTTTCTCTTTAAATTACAGCAGGACATTAAAAATGTTCAGGGCAGTGAGACAGTGGGTAGAGTTGACCTTTAGTTCTCTAGGTGTGGACTTTGAGTTTGACATTTTAACACATAAATATGCTTTAATCCATATCTTTTTATTACAGCTCTGGTTGTACTTATGGTTAGTGTCCTGCTGGAGTGAACTAACATCGCAGCTCCATCGGTTTCTACTCGTTTCTTTGTTTCTATTCTATTCTATTCTATTTCTAATGGGGACCCTTAAATTTTCCCCGTCGTGCCACCAGCAGTTTAGCTTTTAACAAGCTGCTTTGCCGTTCCTTGCCAATAATTGTTTCACCATGGTGAACCTGAGACCAATGGCTGTTTCTATGCAGAGCTTAAATGAAACAGAAGTGGACATTATTGATTAATGAGACCTCTGAATGCGCTTACTTAAAAGAAATGAATTTAAGTGCACACTCTGCTCAAATTATTTAGGAAGCTGTAAAAAAATACATTTACCTTTGATTCATTAGCTGTGCAAAACGTTTTGTCTGAGCTACAGAAAGTCTCATGAACATACTTTGATGATTGTAGCAACATTGAGACAAAATATGGACAAATTTAGAAGCCGTAAATAATTCTGCCAACCACAGAATCACTCTAAATTAAACACAAGTTAAAATATTTTTTTTATTCAAAACGTCACAGTAATCAAAAACTACAAAAGGTATAAAAATTGACACTGGAAACAGCAAAAATTGAGAATTCATCAGATTACATGAAAGACATAATAAAAGACAGCTATTAACAGGTGACAGCAATACAAAACAAACATTCAACGATACAGTTTCCCTTTTAACGTGATTCTGGAAATCTCTTCTCCCAGTGTTAAAAAAATAAAATAAGCTAAAAGAATCATGCAGCATTTAAGACAGTGTTTTTTTTTTATATGAATCACTTAAGGTGTGCAAAAAAAAAAAGAATATGCATCATTTACCTGTGACCTACATATTATCAAAACTCCTCACAGGTAGAGCCAACACGAGGTACAAGCAGAAGTAGCGGCAGTATTAGGCCACCTGCCGGCATGCGGAATGCAGGAGAACCTGAACTTACATCATACTAAGGAAAATCTTCACAATTTGAATATGACATTAACAGTATTATAATAAAGAAAAAATAAAATCTACCTTCTCTGAGAGGCTCAAAAGTCTGCAACAAATTCAACCTCGAGTCAGACCTGCTCACACCCCATAAATCATTGCTTGCACTTATTTATATCCCCATAATTAGTAGTTTGTGCTTCTAATACCATATAGTGCAAAAGGCCTGCTTGATCATGTCTGGATTATTAACTAACATAGATTAAACCCGTTCCAGTTGATATTTCTTTAGATGGAGCCAGTGAAGAATAAAAAAGTTTTACAATTTTTTAACTTTTCAAAATCAATGTATATATTCAACTAATTCAAATTCAAGTTCATATTTTGAAAGTGGTACATATGTAAGCCTTGTAAAAAACAATAAGACTTTCAGAGACAGCTCAGCTTTCGTGGGTTGAGTGTTTGGCGATATCATGAACCACCTAATAAAATTCAGTGTGTAGACTAATTCAACAAAAAGCTTAAATTCTACAATAAAAAAGCTAAAATCTTTACAATCAAAAGAATATTTTACACATACAACGCATCTTTCCGAAGGAATCCAACGCAAAAATAGACCTAAATAAAACCTTAAACAGTGTTCATAATGTATGCAATACTCCTAAATGACCCCTTGGTAGTAGCATTTTTGAAATCAAGCTGTTGTTCAACATTTGTTCTAATAAACCAGTAAAGCTGGAACACAGATTTATTAATGCAACTTCTTGAGCAGCTGCAGTCTCAATCCCAGAGATTCTGGTCCAACAAACCACATTCCAAACATTATTTTTAGGACTCTAAACATTTACCGGATACAACGTAACAGGTGTTGAAGCCACCATTATTTGGTAGTGAGCTATATAAGAGATGGAGGACTGAACAGGAACATTTGGGAGCTTAGATTTCCTTTGTTTCCTTGTTCTCCTGAGACACCTGGTCCACTGCCGGATGGGCGGAGTCCAGGATGCTGCTGCTGTGTGATGGGCTTAAAGCTGGATGCTGCTGCTGGTGTCCACTCGTGGCCTGTCGAGCGTCTGACAGCTCGCTCCTTGGAGTTATTCTAACCACAAGAATAATACAGATTGATGATGGTTATTACAAGCAGAGATTGCAACCCCTTACGTTTACTTGATTGAAAAGTTTCCTCGACTTCGTCATCGTGGTTATCAATGGACATAAAGTAAAAGCTGAGTGTAACAGCTAAGGATAAAATCAAAGAAGTTTAGTCTTTCATTTAGATGCACACACAAAATAAATTAAATTTATATATAAAAAAAATATTTATTGAGGATGTGCTCAAATGCGCAGTTAGAACCACAAATAAATGAAAGTTGCCGTTTGTGTTTAATCTGCATAAACCTTTTATTTGAGGGGTCACATGTATTTGGACAAATATGCATAAATAGAATATAAACACTAAATGAAAAGTGTATTATGAACAGGTGCTGCTATTCCTTTATCATCTCCTCATTAATTAGGCAGGTGGCATTCAGGTTCGACCAGCTGTAAAATGAGATCCCATTACATGTGAGGGAGTCCATTGTGATGCAAGAGAGAAAAGGAGCATTAGCAATAAACATAATCTTCACAGTAACAGAGGGCCTGGGTTTGGACATGTCGGTATAAAGTAGAGTTGGATGTGATTTTCTTTTTTTTATTGGGGTGTTGACATCTTTCTGAACTATGGGAATCTAAGGAGTGCACTAGTGAAAAAAACAGACTTTAAAACTTGATTGATTCATAAAAGTATTTACTTTCTCACTCTACTTTTAAAGGCTTAACATAGAAGGAACGTGGAAGAACAGATGCAGAGTTCTGTTGACAAAGAATCCAAATGGAACTGCCTATAGTATAAATCTTAACCAGTTCTGCAGTGACTTAGTTGGAATAAAACAAACTAAGATCTCCATGGAACAAAACAGTAAAAGGGAAATTACCTGCAGTTAGATCAAAGAAGGTTGCTAAATATTAACATAACTACAAAATAACCTGTGTGGGTAAATTAACACCATTGAAATCCACTAAGTCAACTTTTACACCCTGTTGATCCTTATAGCATTGCATGACAGTCTCCTAGGTCAATGGGTGCAGGGCCCAGGAGCTAAGGATGGGCAGAGATTCAGGGTCTATAACAGTAGCATAAAAAAACACAGACAAGCATGCAATTTTAAATCCAACAGCAGTTTAAAGTAGGAGTGTGAGTGGAAGCAGAAGTACCCGGGGAGAACCAACTAAAGAACAACCCAGGTTGGAATATCAACTGAAGAAATTGATGCGGTGAGTAACAATGTAAATGAGTGCAGGTGGCCTTTAAAGAACCTTTAGGACTGTTGGCAGCTCTGTTTATGTATACATTTACTCTTCTACGAGTTAGTCGAATTATAGAGTCACCTTATTACTGACTAATGCATAGTGTTGTATTTTATACACTCTGGAAACACTGGTATATTTGCCTCCTTGGGGTAATCAATGTATTTTCTTGTCTGTTCTTTCATGTAATTTGAACCACCACAAAATAATGAAATACAAGATTGAAATGAAAACAACCATCTTAGTGGGAAAACAGAAGTGAAAAAATCAAAATGGACACCGCTGAAAGCAGCACAGACGGCTAACATCCCAACATTCATACTACAAAAAGACAGGTCTGGTGAAAATATCCTGATGCTGTGCTACATATCTGAGATAAACACCGATTCAGGAAAGGAAGCAGAGATGACTGCGCCATTTATTAACCTATGTTACCATGGAGACTGAACACAGGCTTGTGCACAGACAATGTTTTCTTTTAATGTTTTAAGCAAGTTCTTCTGCTGCTTAAGGTTTAATAGATGGTTGTTCCGCATGTAACGTAATAAAAAACTATATATATTTCAGTAGTTTTCTCTAGAATAGAAAATGATCAGTATCTTTAATTATATTGTTTCATCTATATGAAGTAAAGGACTAGTAAGAAAGCTTCAGAAGAAGTGTTAGAAGAACGTAAAAAACAAAACTGAGACACTGCACTTCAAACACCAAGCTTAAAATCATTCAAACTTGTGGCAAAGGAAACATTTTTAAGAAACTATTTGATTTCACTAAACTGCATGATTTTGAAACAAAATCTTACCTGCCATCAGTGACTTTGTTTATGCTTTCCGAGCGGCTGCTGATCTTACTGGAGCCTTTGCTTCGTCGCTCCCCCCCCTCTCTCTCCCGTTCCCTGTCCGCCCTCCTGGAGCTTCGGCTGGAGGCGCCGCGGTCCAGGTGCTCCCTGGCAGAGCTGTCGGACAGGGAGCTCCTCATGGGCGGCTCGTTGTGGTTGAAGGATGAGACAGCAGTGCTTGTCCCCATAGACTTGGAGATGACTTTAAGTTTGTGGGAGGTGGGCTTGTGGTGCTTCTTCTTGTGCTGGACACGAGTGTTGTGCTTAAGGAAGAACTCGCAAGACTCCTGGAGTACCCGGCGGCTCTCGCTGATGGGGCTATAGACCATGAATCACAGCAGTCAGTGCCTAACTGTACTAGCTGTACTTTCTGATTTTGATATTGCTGCTACATCAGTGACAAGAGATGTGGTCTTACTCTCGTTTATGGTTTCTCTTGAAGAAGTACGCCCACTCGGAACAGGTCTTCTTGCTGCTGACCCAGAACACTGCGGATATTCCAACCACCAGCGTCATCGTGTATTTCACAAGGAACAAGGCGAGGTCGGGACGGTTGGGTTCTGTAGCCTGAAACACAGACAGACACAAGCGGGTAACAAGATCCTTGTGATTTACACAAATTGCGTTAATTAAATCTAATTTTAAGATTAAAATGGCATTCTTTAAGGGGATAAGTTCATTTTCACATTTACAACGCCTGACAAAATGCTCAGGCAATACGTAATGTTTGTTTTCAAGAACTAGTGTTTTTGGCTCACCCTAAAAGAGATAAAATAAAATATTAATGTTTCCTGTTTCCGAGTTTCCTGTTTTGCAGGTTTTATAGTAGTTTACTGAACTGTTTATTGAATCCAGGGATCTGTAACTTGCAAGTATTTTTTTTGATTTTCCACATTGGCTTTAAAAAACACAGGTGCAAATGAACAACGGATTTTTGCACATACGTATAATAACATATCCCTTTTTTTCCTGTTTTTCCAAGGAATAATTGGGTGATATTTGATCAGTTTTTGCTGTCAGCAGGTTGTAAACTTTTTTTACACCATTCTCCACAGATCAACATTCCATAGAGGAGAATCCCTCCTTTCATAAAAATCCTATTTTTCTTTACTTTAAAACTCAAAACTTGGCATAGTGGTGCAAAATGTGGGTTATTTAAAACAGCAAGACATTTCCTATAGTAGATATTAGTGCTGCATGATATTAGAAAATGGTTGCGAAGGTGATACCATTTGTAAATATTAAGATGACTTTATCAGTGACACTAATATGTTCTTCCTGTTCTAAGTGATCTTTAGCATTTTTGGTAATCATGTGTCTGGTGGGAGCTTTTGCTCTTGTAAGACTCCTACTGGGTATATATTGAATCCACCATGAAAAATACAATTTCAGAGCTCTTAAAATATATTAAAATAGTTACTGCACTCCAAAAAGTCCTTTGCTATATGAACGTTGCAACCACTATCATTGCGAAGATGATATATTTGCGATATACTGTGCATCACATGTAGATAAGTATTAGGCCAGCAGGATATATAGAGAATACGTCGTCATTGCAATATCTTGTGCTCACAATATTCACATCGCAATTGTTGGCTGATATGTTTTGATTTAATATTTATCTATAGCATGAGCTGTTCACACTGAATACTAAATCAGGGAACCGATACGATATCAGCCTTAATTACACTGATTTTTATTACATTTAAAGTGTGGATTGTTAGGAATGGTTTAATTAAGAGATATTACTTTGAAAACAATAGGTGACAACAGAAGTCATGACAAAAATGGATCCATTTTTTATTAATCTATGAGTTAAATAAATGATAAACTTTCTTTAAACAAAGAAGGTTCTACATGAGCGCACAGCTTGAGTTGGAGTGCGAATATCTGAGATTTTAGACGTAGGCTGATACAATCCGGTATATTTATTTTGGCTGATATCCAACATCAATATCAGATCGGGACATCCCTAAAACTTGCAATATTAGTTGTTTTTCCACAGTATTGTGTAGTGTTTGATTTAATTTAGCTGGAGTGAAGAGTAAGATTTAATGACAGAAACATCCCTAGCTACCTTGTAGGAACAGGGTATGCTGTACTCTTGACACCGATCATTGATCCAGGTATTCTCCCAGGAGCTACGGTGACTCTGCTCATAAGTGTAGCAGGCTAGCAGGGTGACCAGTGGAACCAGGTAGAGGCAGCTGAACACTCCGATCCGTATCATGAACTTCTTGAGCTTCTCCTGGTTGCGCTCGTCGTGCTGGATCACCTGCCGCACGTGGTTGAGCGAGACGATGCCTGCCAGGATGAGGAAGAGGCCCGATACAACGCCGACGCAGAGTGGCGCGAGGACGAAGTACCGCAGGGCGTCCAGGTCGTACAGCCCTACAAAGCAGACCCCGCTGATGCTGTCTCCTTCAACCTTGTTCAGGGCCAGCAGCATGACGGTTAGGGCGCCAGGGATTCCCCAGGCAGCAGTGTGGAACCACACCTAGAAACAGCACATAAAGAATACAGTTAGTTACTTGCATTTTTTAATGTACAGCATTATCACCAATCTAAACACGTCTGCATCTGCAATAAAACTCCAAAGTTCCACGTGTTTAAATAGGATTTTCTAAAAGAAATCATACCGCTTTTTTCTCAATAGCCTCACAGCTCCATTTGGGTCCAGCAGCCAGGAACCAGGTGATGGTGAGTATGACCCACCAGACAATACCAGCCATTGTGAAGAAATAAAGGAGCATAAAAAGCAGAGTGCAGCCTTTACTGTACGAGCCTAGCACCACGGTGTCCACGCCCCCAGGGTTACCCGCTTTGGTGCAAGCGGCGCGGTTTCCGAGCAGGAAGCCAATGAAATATATGAGTGAGACGAAGCTGTAGCAGACCGCATAGAAGATGATAGGCCGCTCCGGGTATCGGAAGCGCTTGACATCTATGAGGAAAGTGAGAAAAGTGAAGAGCGTGGCGCCCAGGCAGATGATGGAGCACGCGCCGATGAATTTCTTGGCGAAGTCGACGTCGTGGGGTCGGAAGTACATGTTGGAGCAGGGTGGAGCGCAGTCCTGCGCACCGAGGAATGTGGAGCCCTGACCTGGCTTGGTCTTCAGCTGCAATGGACACCAGAAGCCGAGCTCTCTCTTCTGTGATGAGGAGGTGACGGGGGTGGTCGCAGGAGGGATAGCACCGTCCAACCCACATGGGTCCAATCTAGAGGACAATGACAGTAACAGGGTGAGATCGATAAAAACTACTTTTATTGGCAGAATTTTCACTTGTTTTCTTTATTTTCTAACTTTTAAGCGGAAAAAAAGCTGCTGATAAATCTAGTACTTATTAACCAACATTCAAACATTTTTAACTCTAAACAAGCTCTTGTATCTTTTTGGAAAAGTAACTTTTTAGTTAGTTTTGTCTTTTTCTTTCTCCCTCTTAATGGTATTAAAATATTTTCACTAGAAACCATACAAACACATTTATGTTTAGATTTTATGTTTTGTTTTTGCATAATTGTGCAGTGGAATAACAGACATGCATCCAACAAAAAAATAAATAAATAAAGATGGTTTCACTCGAAATGAAAAACACAATAACAGGATCCCAACCGCAAAAATCACAGTTGTGACCATTTAGATTAAACTAAGATTTTTTAGAGAACCAGTCAAAAGGAGGCACATGGTAGATTCTGGTGGGATCGGTTGACGGGACAACACTCCGAAATTCGCCTCTTTGTGTAGAAGTGACAAGAAGAAGAAAATCTTTCCTCCACCTTTAAAATTGTGCAATGCTTTGAGTCGGTCCACCAAAGAGCAGCATGTGTGTAACACCGTACCAGCAAAGGACTGCTTGATACAAAAATGCTAATAAAATGCTTTACTACAGTCTGAATTGAGTTTGTGTATAGATGGAAAAGATATTAATAGAACTAAATGTAAATCATGACATAGTAACTCAACATTAATAAAAAAACAGTACTGAAATGACTAATAGTCCCTTAAAGAAAACTTAAAGAGCTTCACATGTGAAAACCAAATGTAAAGAGGTATATGTATGCATGTTGATGCAAAATGTGGTAAAAAGAAACACATCATTCTCAAGGTTTTCCTATGAAATTCACATTCTTCACATTTTCACACGTTTTTGTATGTTCCTATCTGAAAAGTGTCGACGTGCGGAAATACGCGACACCCGTGGGAGAGCTGAGTCGTGATACACATGCGTATCATATATATGTGATCCGAACGCCAAAGGCACTATGTAATACACATGTGAAAGCCCATATTCAAGCACATTTACTTTTTTTCAGCAGCGACGGGAAGACTGTGTATCATGTGTTGTTTCACATGTGAATGGAAGAAAATGTTGAGAGTGTCACCCACTTATGAGAAATATTGGGGATTTCAGGGGAATATTTAAAACAATTTGGTTTATAAATGCACCACGTTCCAAATCAACATCTATACATTTTCATGCGAGTTCATGTGGTTTTCATATGTAATTTTTAAAGGATATTTCTGCAAAGCATCCATAGCTGTGAGCTATTCGCAGTCTTATTGCCAACGTCCTCTTACTTGTCGCACAGTAGCTCGGGAGGCCAGGTGATCCCAAAATCCACAATATCCTTCTTACAGTCGCACAGAACGGCTTCACACTTTTCCCTGCATGGGCGGATCACCCTGTTCTCCTCACTGCAGGCTGGGATAAAGGCTTGGCACAGGAAGTGGTGGACGTCCGGCGAACACTCCAGTTTTGTTAGGGGCATAAACGGCTGCAGGGTTGGGGAAACAAAATTCAAACATGAGACCTCTGTTGCAGACCCTTTTAAATCCTCGAAAACATAACATTTTAGTTTATATTAAATAGTGAGAAAAATATTAAGCAGTTGTAATATAAAGACAATCTAACATTAACAAAAGGTAGATCTCCAGAAAGATCTCTAGTAAGTTGTTTGTTTTGCAGAAAGAGACTGTGAGCTGATCTCTGTCTGAACTTTGTTTTGATAGGATTGGAGTGGGTTTTTTTCAGCGCCACACAATGCTGCACATTCACTGGCTGGAAACCATATTCCTCTGTTTCAACATACAGGTCATAAAACTTCCTGGATGGTGAGAGACGAGCGTACGGGGTAGGGTAACATAGCTGGCAGGAAATAATGAGCACAAAATGTAGAATATTTTAAAAAATTGTTTGTTTAGAGGCTAAAAGACTTTGAGATCCGCTAAAAATAAAGCCGCATAAAGTGTTTTAACCTAAAACAAACGGTGCATACACTAAAGCACAGAGCACTGTTCAGCATTTTGCTTCTTTCCCCCTAAATCCTTCCTGGCAGAGCTCCTATATGTGTGAGGCCAAGGCTCGCCGTCTCCCTCTGACAGTAAGGACCTTTGTTTCTCTCCTTTGGAGGTCCCTGACTCGACGCTCCTCCTGGCTCAACAATATGACCCTTATTTGCTTTGCAGTGCTTACAGCAAAAAAATCTTCTCTCATTTCACTAACCTCAGTAGGATAAGCTTTTTCTTGCCTTAAAAAGGGTAAAATCTTCAAAGTACTTTACGATTTTGGGAGAAAAAGAAAACTCTTTTGAGTTTAATCAACAATTTTTTATATAATTTTATGTTCAAACACCTGAAGACAATGCCACTTTTAATCTGCTGGAATCTGGAGCAAAGGTTTTTCTCTGGGGTATCCAAACTGATAAGTTGACCTGGGCTGGGAATAAGGCAGTCTGCTGGATTCCAATGCCAGGGCTTAGTGATAGACAGCCACAACGTTCAGAGGGGGCTAAAGGAAGGTTTGGTTGTTCGCCTGTGACGTGGGAGACAGGACAGCATCCAGAAATGAGTGAGTCATTAACAGACAGAGGATACCTAGTGTGGTATGCGCAGCCGGCTTTGTTTGGGACCGGGCGTGTCCCCCCCTTCCTCCTGAAATCAAAGGCTCTTTGCAACAAAGTCGACAGAGTTGCCGTTGGCCGAGGCTGCCACGCTGAAATATAATGCCTACGCTTTTTGCGAGATGCCGCACAAAAGAATCCTTCAACAAATCACTGCTCATACTAAAATCTTTGACACTGAATGTACGTAACCAGAACCTCAAGCCCGAAGGAATGACTGGAGGCAAGATGCTCTAGCTAGAAAAAGCATGGTTCCTTAAAGGGGGAACACACATTTGTTCTTAGGTTGTTTTTTTTTTTAACTACTGCTGAGGTTTCTTTACCCTGCCTTCTCATAAAAAAAAACACCCAGAACAGCGAGTGAGGCGACATGCAAACGAGGTGTTGCACAACTTAAAGAACATACCAATTAAAATAAAAGGCTTCTTTTTGACACTAGTTACATTTTCTCACTGCACACAAAAATTAGGTATAATAATGTCTTTTTATTTTTCATCACAAACAAACACTGCAAAGCAAGTGACAATAGTAGTTCCGCGACTTTAAAGACATCGCAAGATTAATTTATCATTGTAATGCCAAATCAAAATTTTTATCAAGACGCGATATTTATTGAGGCGACGATAAACGACGCGATGATGCGCAGCGACAATTGTGTCGGCTGAATCCTGCTGTTTTCCACTGGCATGTCAGCATTTTGGTTCCATCTCACATTTGCATCCCCTCCTTATGTCCTGCACACTTTCAAAGTATTTTTAACTACATCCCAATTAAGGATAACCACATTTATGGTGGTCAGACTGCATTATTGCTAGGGATGGACTTATATGAAAGTGTGGGCCCTAAATCCCGTTATAATAAACAGTTTATGGCCAATAAAAAATATGCGTACATATTGGCCAAGTTTTATTTTTTGGTTGGGATGTCCCAATAAATCTTTTTCACTTGCGATGTGACACTGATATTTCAGTCTTCAGTATTGCCAATACCAATATTAATCCAACATGATATTATCATGCGTCATATAAACTTTTATTATTTTTGCAGGATGAAATGTTAGAGGGTTACGGGTTTAATTGAATACATTTATAATTTATAGACTAATTAGAGTAATTCATTAAACTTAGACTTTCACAACATCAGAACAATAGTTAATGAGGATTTTTATGAGAAAAACTGATAATCAATGTGTTATATAAATATTGAACTGTCTTTAAAGGAAGACGGCTCCACAGTTTAATGAAATAAAAAATTAAATTTGCAATGGCGGCGCTAACCAACTGCTTATGTTGGAGTATCGGAGATTGCAGATGTAGGCCAATATAGTCAAATATTCCTTTTTTTAGGCTAATGTTGGACCAATTTCCGTCACCAAGATCGGATCGGGACTACCTTACTGTCAGTCCAGTCAGAATATGCAGAAAAGCTACGGGAAGTTAAGTGAATGAAAACTGAGCGTTATGTGCTTTTCCGGGAGGAAAAAAAAAAATCTGACTTCCGTTCTTACAATATATTTCATTACCATAGATCCTGAAGAGAACTTAATATCTGCAATACAACACAGCTTTTTTTTTTTTTTTTATAACCTGGCTGATGAATGGAACGTTGGAAATTGGCCTGTAGTTTTCCAAGAGGAAATTGTCTTTTTCTGCAGTGGTTTGATTCAGTTTTTAAAGCCTGGGGGGGAAACACCTGATAAAAAAGATAAACATTGCTTTTTTTGGTTAAATCAGTACGCAAAAATTTCTTAAAGAAAGCTGTTGGCGAGACATCAAGACAGCAGGAAGAGCCTGAGTGATGCATTGGTACAGCGGTCACTATTACAGATTAATGTTTTAAATTTCAGAATTTTCTCAGCACCGATTAAAGCCCCTGATTGTATGAAGCGGTCAGTATTACAGCAGCTCTGAAAAAGCTTCTGACTGAACATACTCTTTTGCTGTACAGTATGACAGTCTTGTCAAGAGGATCCTCAAGTTTGTCTGTTACATTTTTCATTACCTTCTTTGCGTGATGACCTCCAGAAATTAGGGCGTAGCTTCCAAAACAGAAGTAGCCCAATTTAACAGCTTGTTTAGCAATGCAATGTTTATACATTTAACACGTATCAGTGCATATCAGCATACGACCAATACAAATAGAGACATCTAGCTCAGTAACAGAGAAAAATTCCTAAACAACTGGACGCGTATTTTAGAAATTGTGGTAGGTATAAGCGTAGCCGTAAAGAGAATTACTTTAAGTGTCTCTTCTGTTTCAGCGCGTTGTCTGCTCCCATCACTGGTAAACATCGCATGTTTGAGACAACAAAAAAAGGCTATAAACCTGAGGAAGACTTGTAAAAGTCTATGGAAATCCCCTGCTAATATAAATGTTATGTTGTGTGCCTGTTATGTTATCTGGGCTTACCTCCATTTTGCTGGACGCGATCTCTTGATCATAGTGCTCCATCATGTTAGGGAAGTAAGTCATGTTGTAGCGCAACCCTAGGCACCGGTGCACTTTGATGGGCTCGCAGGTGAACCGGCTGTGAGAACCGCAGCTTCCGGCCCACATCAGAGAAAGCCACAGCCACAGCGGCCCTGGCATCAACATGGCCGGCAGCAAAACGTCTGGCTTCTATGCGTAACAAAGAGGTTTCCTTTTGCAGGATGTATCTGCCTCACATCATCGTCCACGGATCAGTCTTCCTGGAGTGTTTTCAGAGTCCCGCATACCTGTAAATAAATGGGATGAATGTGAATCCATCAAACCAAAAGTTTTCTTTTATAAGCTCCATGACTACACAAGCACAAATAAATTATGTCAAAACCTGATTCAGGAAATATCTCCATGTTTTTTTGAGCTGCTTAAGACCCACTTTGGGTGGGTGTGGGGGGCTTGGATATTAGAACATCCATAAAACATCCATAAAAGCAGTCAATCTTTGTGTGCAAGCATCCACAGAGGGTGGGGGGAATGCAACACATCATAGATGATTTAAGCAGAATGAGTTTCAGCTTGTTGGGAGCCCATTAAGCTTCACAATAAAATGTCAGAAAGCCAAATACACAACTGCACATGAGGAGCGTTGAGTCATGAACAGTGAAATGAAACACTTTCCCAATGAGATCCTGTTTCTCATGAGAATGGTAATTTCATACCGAGCAGTGAACATGAAGCTCACTAGATGTACTAGTTTAAAGGGACTATATTTGGTTTACAGATCATATTTAGTTTTGTCTGATAACTCAATTACACATTAAATTATCATTCAAATAGAAAATAGAGTAAAATAACTCTTTAAAGTCACTTTTTGAACTCACCTGTAAGTGACTTGGTGAATGTACATAGTGTAATAGTCCAAACATGCAATAGCTGCTTTAAAACTGTTTACCTTTGTCAAACTAATAAACTTTCCAGGAGCAAAAGCATCTTTTAAAGGCTAATAAACAGACACCGCGAGCCGAAGAGGCTCCGCCGACAGCCGTGCATCGGTCCGGGGCATTATGGGAAAACGGGGCTGCGGGGAAACCTGGCAACAATAAACCAGCTTAAACAGTCAAACGACACGGAATAAAACCACTCACCTCCGACCGTCAGGCTAGGTTTCCAGCAGCGTCTCGCATTAGAACACAAAAGAGAGCTTTTTGTTTTCTTAAAGGAATGTGAGAACCTTCCTCCTGCGCTCAGCTCAAACCCCCGTCTATGTTTGTGTTCCCGTAGGACAGTGTGACAGCAGGGGGCGCTGTGGGTTCCAGCCCGAGCTGGAGGCGCGGAGACGAGAGAAGCAGCTGTAAGTACGGAGTGCCAAAGGTGCCAGGATGTAGTACACACAAAAATCGTCGAATGCATTTTTTTTGCATGTTAAAACGAGAATTTGTAAAATGAGTTATTCATAAGACATTAATAAAATTGATTAAATTGTAAAGCCAGCATGTGTTATGTCATCAATCTGACACACATACAGGTTTTTACAAGTTGTGTTTGCACTGAAAGGCTTTCACCTGTAGCCTACCTGTCATTGTGCCCGTAACTGTGACGATAAAGCAAATCTGAATCTGAATCTGAGGATCGCAAAGATGATAGTAAAATCAAGACGATTTCAAAATGACATCATGTCGCTTTGGCTGTTTTATATGTTCCTTTTTCAATGAAGATGTTTTTTCTACTTTCACAGCTCTGTTGGTGCTACTGGGAGGAGGTTTTTATTGTAACTGTGTATAATTAAGTGTGGTCTTTACCTGCTCTTTTTCAAAATTACATGTATCACTTTCAGTATCAAGTATTCACAGTTATACACAAAATAATCTGGGATTTATTTAAATGTTTAATTTTATTTTATCATTTGCCCAGGCATTGTTTTGACCATTTTACCAAATTATCACCTAAGCATGTAATTTGTCTGTTTTCTCTTCTGTCCTCTCCGCAAATGTTTTTCTCTTTTCACTGGTAAATCATGATCACGTACATTATCAGCAACACAAATTCTCCATCAGTAGTTTCCTTAGTTCTTTATTTCTTCTTTGTCCATATGGACGTGTAATTTTGTTTAATTAAAACGAAGCAGACAAAAAAGTCAAGAACACTTAATGACCAAAATTGATTCCTTGTTTGACCACTTACTCCAGGAGCTTTAATAAAATCTGTGTGAAAGTCAACATGGTCAGCTGACCATCTAATATTTGTGACCCAAAAGAGACAAAGTCAAGCTTTGTTTTTGCTGTATGGTTGATTGTGGTTGCAATAGGGAATGCAGTACTTAGTGAAGTTGAGTGAAGCATTTCCAGACCATCAAGGAGACCCTCTGAAATTGCTTTACTAAATGTCACTAGTCTTCTAGTCTAGTCTAGAGTTAAATGGCACTCTACCAATCTTTGATCTTATCTCTCAGACCAGTTGTTTCCCACAATTTTGGAGTATAGTATCATTCATGTAGTTGTGAAAGCAGCTGCCATCTATGGATATAGGAAAACGTGTTTCTGTTATCATTGTTTTCCCATGTCCATTTCTGTTGGGTTCCAGTTTCCCATTTGTCGTCAAGGTGCCCTGGTTTCTCAACATTGGACACAGACCTTGTTTGACCAGGCAAAGTCTGGTCTCAAGAGGTTCGGTGAAAAATTAAAAGGATTAATTATTAGCCCGACTTATATCTCCATCATGCACATGATTTGTGCCGTATTTGAATCCCCGCCTCCCTCAAAGGAGACTAACGTCTGCCCTCCTCTGTTAAGACTTATGAAAGCTCGAATCGTAGTCCTGTTCAACCCTTTACCTTGTATTCAGAGTTTTTTTTTCCAAAGTACATAACATAAGAGAAGCGACTGACAGTGTAGTCTAAGTTCTTCCTGAAGTTTTGAGTATCTAAATTTGACATGATAATCGTTATTCTTGGTGGTTTTTACATAGTTGGTCTGCCATTTTAGTCCACAAATTTGTAATCCTAATTTATTTAAATTTATTTATTTAAAAAAAAAAAGTTTATAATGTGTTTATCTGAACTTTCACTGTATTATTTTGGGCCTGTGAGTGTCAGCAGCCACTATCTTCATTAAAACTGCAGTTTCCTGTATGTACCAAAGTCAACAACATAAAGCAGTCTAAATCTAGTGTATTCAGGACAACTATGTTGTCCACATAACAACTTACTCAAAAATGTTACCCAAAGGTACAACTCAAAGGTTTGATACAACAATGGATAATGAGACATTGTTGTTTTTTTTATCATGAAGAAAAAAAAAAACTAAGCTCTAAGAATTGTTTATATCTTAGAAGTTGTTTTTAGGTCCGACATGCTTTACTTTGATTTCCTCCAGACAATTTTGTTAATTTCATTTTTACCAGAGTTTAATACTCTGTCATGATCTGGTAGAACAACTTGGACAAAAGGCCAAAGTCCCAATTAATTCTACTTGTAGAAATCTACAATAATGCCTGGCTTCTTGGAACTGTTACAAATTAGCTTCCTGAGGAAAAAAAAAGCATTTTATGTTTAAGTTTGAATGTCATCATATGACGCTAACAACCTAGTTCATCAAAATAGTAGTTCAAAAGCATATTAATAGGAGTGGTTTAAACCCAATAAATTAATTGGAACTTGAACACAGCAATCATATAAAAGTAGCTTTAAAACATCAAACAATCAGAGAAGACACAGATCTGTGCATCAAACGCAGCTAGAGAGAAACTTTACAGTAATTATTTTTATGCAACCAGATCTTTTTAGGTGGGGCAAATGCCGCAGGATATGTCATCACATTTCAAAGAAGATGCTATGAGTGTTAAATACAGGTTTGTTTGTTTCTTTGTTCTGCCATGAATGCTCAAATCACAGTCTGATAGCTTAATAGAGAAATTTAAAGAATTGTAATAAACAATCATATGGATAACTGCATTGTTAAAATGCACCTAAATCTTATTTCATGAGTCTCAGGATGTTTGTGAAATCCTGCATGTGCATGTTAACATTTGGAAGCCATAAGATAGCAAAAATGTTTATTTCAACTGAAAGAAGATGGTTGAGAAAGAAGGTTATGCTGTATTAAAGAAAGCATAAAGTCAAGGTTTAGCATAATAGATTCAATAATAAATTTAGTTCTAACGCAGACAACGTGGCATTGTTCCACATTACAGAATGCCATGTTCTTTATAGTTTCATAAAAATGGTCTAGACTAGGTTGCACAGTGCACAGATGGTGAGATTGTTGCTGGTTCAAATCCTGGCTTGGGGTTGTTGTGCATGCAGAGTTTCTTTTGGTTCCTCTTGCAACCCAAAAACAGGAATCTTACGTTAACAGATTACTTCACATTACTCTAGTATAGGTGTAAATATGCAAGATAGCCTGTCTAAGTTATGTGTTAATGGCTTAAAATCTAGTAACATGCTTAAGAAAAACACAATTAATTAAATGAGATAAAACCGAATAAACATTTTGACAAATTTTCCACTTTATAGCCTATGAAAGGTGAATCCAGACTTCTCCAGACCATTTTCTGGGGCAGCAGGCTTGCATACCGACATACTAACACAAAGAGGTAAAGGGTAGGCTAACTCCGTGTATTCTGCATGTGTGTGGTTTAGTTAATGACGCTAAAGTGTAGCTGGAGTCCCATAATTTATAGACTAATTAGACCAATTAGTTAAACTTAGATCTTTTAAACTTTCACAAAAACATCACAGTGGCGCAGTGGGTAGCACTGCTGCCTTGCAGCAAGACCTAATTTAAAGACTCTCCGGGTACTCCGAATTGTTAGGCTGATTGGGCATTCTAAATTGTCCTTAGGTGTGAGTGTGTGTATAAGTGGTTGTTTGTCCAGTATGTCTCTGTGCTGCCCTGCGATGGACTGGCAACCTGCCTAGGGTATACCCCTGCCTCTCTCCCGTTGTAAGCTATATATATATATATATATATATATAAATAGTTGATTTTGTTTCAGGGTGTCATGTGTAAACTAACCACACGGAGGCGCCTCTTCTCGGCCATGTGCCAGGGGTGTCTGTGTTCAGTTTAGGGGCGGGGTTATAATGTTATATCTGACGGGCTACAGTAGGGCGCAGCCAATAAAGTGACGCCGCTGAATGAAAGGCCGTGCTAGCGGCTGTGTGTCCCCGTTTCTCCCCTCTGTGGATGGGGAGCCGACCCGCCTCCGCGGACGCTAAATGACATTTGGAACGGCGGCTCCTTCGCGGAGGACGAGAGGGCTGACTCTCTTCACATTCAAATGCGGTACGTAAAACCAGTAAACCCATGGTTCGGACATAAGGTGCTCCAGAAGTGTGTGCGGGCGTCGCGGCGCCACCGCGGGACGCAACAGGGCGTTCGCGGCTGCGGGGACGGTCGGTCCTCCTCACTGCTCGCACCGAGGCGCTGGCCTGTTGCTAGGATACCTCCTGACAGCTTGAAGCTTTTTGGGAAGTGACAGTTAATGCACTAATGGAGTCTGGCTGTTTTGAAAGCCAGACTTTCTTCCTCCTTCCCAATCCTGTTACCTGTTCATCTGTGAAGCCTTCTGGCTCTTCTGCTGAGAAAAACCAAACAAACAAAAAAAACTAAAACATTACGCTGGGATTGTGTGCTTTATTTATTTATCTTCTTTTTTGGACAGGAGATTAGAGAACAATGGCCTACTTGTTGTGATTATTAACTGTGAATACACCCACGTTTGAGATACATTCTTAATCTCTCTTAAAATAACTGCTAATTACTGCTAAATTTCATGACACTGAGAAAGTCAGTGTGAGAGAAAAACAACAACTAAAGGTTTATGTTTGACTGTTAAATAGGCAGGTTGTGATGAGCTGCCTCAGTCCCCCTCCTCTGTGGCCATGTGATTGAAGGTCATTCATAAACAGGTCCATCAATGCATCTCAGTGGGGGACTACAGGACAGCCGGCTATACACCGAGGCCTAGGCTCCATACAGTAGAAATCATAGAATCGATTTATCGTGTGAAAAATGAAGAGCTGTGCTGAATCATTCGTCCTCCTGCCACTCGACTTTTCATTTTTTTAAGTTACCAGAGGTGGGAAATAAGTAGTTCCATTTATTTAGTTTACATGTTTACTAGAGGAACTGTTTTGAAAAATATGTGCTCTTTTGTACGGTTGACTCGATTTATCTTTTAACGTATAAAGGACATATTTTGCCCAATTCTTATCTTCAGTAAAGCTCGATTTCATTGGATTTAGGACATCCATAAGCATCAATTTTCAAGTGATTATCAATGGGATTGGAATGGGCCATTCTAACTCAAAAACGCGCTTTGATTTAAGCATTTCACAAAGTACTGGAACCTAAGGCCCGATCTTAACAGCTTTTAGTAAGTGAGGGGTAAATTGTTTTTGTTGATGTATACCATAAAATCAAAATTAATACAAAAAAGGGATTTTAAATAGGTTTGCAAGACATTGTGTCTGAGAGTACTTAGAGAGACTAATTGCTGTACAGGAAGTGGGTATGTTTCAATCAAAGTACCCAGTGTAGCTTGGATTTCAGAGTGCACCCTTGCTGACCTCCTGCTTTCCAGTTTATTATCTCTAGTGTATCAGATTCAGTTGTGTTGCGCAAAATGCCAAGATTGGCGCTACACGTGAACGGTTGGGTGTAATTTTCAGTCCCTGATTGTTCTGAGAACTGCTGAGCTCGTATATTCTATTGTTTCAAACCCCTGTCGTTGGCTTTCACGGTGTCAACGGACTTGAAAGAGCCGCAACAAAAATTGACTAAGTCAACAGCGATGGAGTCGGGAGAAGTGAGAAGTCATCATTTGGCATGACGTGTTGTAACGTCTGCTCGCATGTCGCGCGGTAGGTTGTGACAGTTCGGCTCGGTCAAGTGGACGCACTGATAAAGCTGACATGCAGTTCTGTCCTATCAGGCTGATGTCTGTTCCCAGAGAGGAGACAACGGTCCTTAGGAGACACATCACACCCTTCCCTCCATCAACTCTCCCTTTGTGAAGGGGCATGCCTTCTGAACCCAGCCTCAGGTAGGTGGCACCATGAGGCACGACAAATCTTACATTACTGTTGTGTTTGATTAATCCTGCATCTATTGATCAAGAATCACTTTGGCCGATAAAGCTGGATTGATTATATATTAAATAAAAGGAAGATTGCTGTAGGAATTAATAACATAATGTTGTTTAAACTTGGCTTAAAAGGTAATACATTTTATTTTTAAACATATGTTTATTAGTTTTGTTTGCAATTTACAGCAAATCAAATTTAACGTTCTCACAGGCAAGAAAACAGCAAATCTTTTCTCCCCGTTCACCCTCCCTTCCCCTCTTACCCTGATGAAAATACACAGTAAAACAGAGTGAAAATAAAGAAAAAATTAAGGCAAAAAAATAATAAATCATGAATTAAATAAATACATTAATAAATAAAATTAGACAAATATTGTTGGCAATTATATGAAAAGTTTCTGTGGTGTTTCTCAGGACTTTGTATCACACATCGTACTCCCTCAAATCCTTTTCCTGCTGGAGCAAGTCACCAACACTAACATTATGTCTCAAAAACCTTATAAAAGGTCTCCAAATATCATCATAGACATAATATTTTTGTTTTAATAATGTATGTTATCTCTTCCAATATCACGTTTGATGCCATCTCTTTAATCCATCTTCCAATTCTTGGAGCGTCAACGTTTTTCCAGTTGAGAGAGATTATACGTTTAGCCTGTAATATACACATATCTACCAACTTAGATTCTTTACTTAGTAAATGTGGATTAGTTGGATATGTGCCTAGAAGGAAAAGCTTGGGATCCAGCGGTAGCTTCTTAGTTAATATCTTATCAATCATGTTAATAACATTTTGCCAGAATGATTTCACTTTTACACATTTCCATACACAGTGGTACAATGTTCCTTTTGCTTCATTACACTTAATACATGTATCAGGGATGTTGTTATTAAACATGTGTAATTTGACTGGTGTTATGTATGTACGCGTAAGCCATTTATATTGAATAAGTTTCAAATGACGTTTGTTAATCGTTTGTTTCTGAGCTTTCCTGAATGCCTCTTTCCAGTCCTGTAGTGATATTTCAGCGCCTATATCATACATCCACATTCTCAATTTATGTTTTGAAGATTCAGCGGACCCGGAAATGAATAAGTCTTACAGGGATGAGATTAAACCTTTATCATAACAATGTCCTACAATTACTTTCTCTAAGGAAGAAGTAGTAGGTATGCCCAATGACTGATTTTGAGAGGACAATATGAAACTCCTAACTTGAAGGTATTTAAGAAGTGTGCTTTTGGAATGTTAAATTTGATTGATATTTCTTAAAAGGACATGATTACATCATCTTTTCAAAACACATCTTGTATTTTCCTTAATCCCTTTTCAGACCATTCTCGAAATCTTGGATCATCCCTCCCTGGTTTGAAATTGGCATTGCCCCAAATAGGACTAAAACGTGACCAAGATGGATTGATATTTAAATATTTACAAGTGTCAAACCAAATATCAATCACATTTAATACAATAGGGTTGTCTGTATTTTTCTTCAGGCTTTTCCTATCAGCTGAATACAAAAACAAATTCAATGGTAAGCTAGGCCTCACCGAGCACGACTCCAAGTCCATCCAAATAGGGGTATTTTCAGAAGAAAAGTAGATCAAGATGGACCGTCGTTGAGTTGCCCAGTAGTACCACTGGATGTTTGGGCACTTAAGACCTCCTCGGTCGTATGGTAGATATATTAAGGATAGACCTAATCTTGGGCGTTTATTTTGTCAAATAAAGTTAGTAAACAGTTTTGTAATTCTAGTAAACAAGGAAGATGGAGGGGGCATAGGAATATTTTGAAATAAATAAAGGAATTTAGGCAGAATGTTCATTTTTAGGATATTTATCCTTCCAAACATTGAAATTTGTAATGATGTCCATCGCTCTAGAGACGAGGTTGTACTTTCCTGCAATGAGTCATAGTTTGAGAGATTTTATTCACCTCAGGAAGGATTTTTGATTACCCAGATTAGTAAGAGTATCTGTCGAGGTAAAAGGGGAGATCTGAATATTATTATTTACCCTATCTGATTCATTAATAACATTATAGAGGATTTTGAGTAATTAATTTTGAATCCAGATATTTTTCCGAAGTTATTAATAAAATCTACAAGTGCTGAAATGGAACTATTCAAATTTTTAAGAAACAAAATTACATCATCTGCAAAAAGTGCTATTTTATGTTCCACCCCACCCTCCAAAATTCTATAGATATCTGTTCTTGTCATAATTGCTATGGCAAGTGGTTCTATTGCAAGAATAAACTGCAAAGGAGATAAAGGACTTCCCTGTGGGCAACTTCTGGAGATATTCAGGGGTTTAGAGACTACATTATTGGTTAACACTTCTGCAGTGAGTTCTGTTCAAAGTATTCTGACCCATTTGCGAAATCTATCTCCAAATCCAAAACGACTGAGCACCTCAAACTGGTACGGCCATTCGACCGGGTCGAAGGCTTTCTCTGCATAGAGTGAAAGCAAGGCTGTGTTCTTCGCCGCTCTCTGGCTATGTAAAATGTTCAGTACTGGCCTGACATAATGAAACCCCTATCCACCTTGGATAAATCCATTTTGATCTCCTCCCACCAGGCGAGGGAGCAGGGCTTCTAATCTTCTCGCAAGAACTTTGCATAGTATTTTTGTATCTGAGTTTAGGAGGCTGATTGGCAGCATATTTTCACATTTTGTATTTGGTTTTCCAGGTTTTGGAAGCAATGTAATTAGGGGAACTCTCATGGATGTTGGACGGAGACCATTCCTGAAAGACTCCTGAAACATCTCCAATAAGTGTGTCAGTAATTTGGACTGGAATGTTTTTTATATATCTATGGGAATACCATCAAGGCCCACTGCTCTTCCAGCCTGCATAGAGCTTATTGCTTCTGCTATCTCCTGATTTGCTTCTTCAGAAGGTTTGGGGATATTGAGGTCATTCAAAAAATGTTTCTGCTCATCCAGTTGGGCAGAACATTCAGAACTATACAGTTCCCCATAGAAGGCCCTGAAAGTCTTACTAATTTTGTCAGGATTCACAATACTTTTCCTGTTTGGAGCTTCTATATAATTGATTGACCTTTCTGTTTGTGGTTGTTTAATGTGCCATGCTAATATCTTCCCAGATTTTTCCCCTTGTTCATAGTATGATTATTTGAGTTTCAATAAGTTGGCAGCTTCTTTGTTATTAGACATTTATCAAATTTATATTTTCATATAGCAAAGTACCTTGGACTATAGTGTATGTACCGGCAGGATCCCCTATTGTGAATTTGGAGGGGTACTGATTTATGGATCATCATCATGGCTCCCACTTGGCCCTGCCACCTTCTTTTTATCTTAGAGGCATCCCCACTTAGCAGGTGAGTTTCTTGCAAGAAGATTACTTTTGATTGTAAAAACTTTATCCTGCCCATTACTTGCTTTATCTTTGCAATTTTATTCAAACCAATGCAGTTCCGTGGGGGTGATTTTTAGCTTGAAACTATTAATCATGAGTTAGTAGGTTTGTATGGTATGTAGCCACATCTCCAGAAAATCTGCGTCATCTTGGCCCTCTGCTTTCTCCGGTAAACCCACCAGTCTCACGTTGTTACGTCTGCTTCTACATTCCAGGTCGTCTGAATAAACTGCACGCATGCAGAAAACGCCAAACATTTTTAAGAGCTTCCTAGATTTCTTTGCCTTATCTAAAATGTTAATCACTTCACTGACTGAAAAAGGGTCTGAGCCAATCAAGCTAAAAAAAGGAGATTTGAGTCACCTGCAATATTTATCTGCGATGCGTATAATGGAGTTAACATATAAAAACTTGTCAATGATATCATAGCATGTCCTCTGACTTGAGAAATCCGGGTGAAATGGCAACGGGCAGCGGGCATGACATATTTAAGAGCTTCTGCTCTTGAAGTGTTAGAAGAAGAGAAGAGTGGAGAAGTAAGGATTTCTCTGTGAATTTGGCATGAATGTGGGTCTCTTGGCCTCACAGCTGGTTCAAAGCCTATTCATTTATTAATTTTCATTTTGAAGTGGACAAGAATCCACAAATGGATTTGGGAAGGATTCAGTAAGGAGAGGAAGTTCATCGCCAACAGGTTCAAGAACATATATTCTGCAATGTTGGAAGGGATGGAATATTATGGGGTCTAATATTTAGTTTTGGACTTGCAAGAGCATATACAGGAATGTAATCGTTCTGGATTTTTTAAATTCTGAACACCAACAGATTCCACCCCTCTTCTTATCTCTTATTACCACTCAGTTATCTGGATGTTGAAAGATTCACCTCTAAACGGGCTTCCTGTTCTCCTGCACTGGATCTCTTTCTGTCGGAATATCTGACAACCAGCATGACTTATTATTCATTCTGCCTCCAGACCAGAGCCCTCACACACCTATTTCCTATTTCTATCACAATGAAGGTGACAGAGCAAGCCTCCTGGCAGGAAGCAGCTTTTAGGGAAGCAGCCAAGACTAAAACTGGACACAAGACAGGTTTCGGTTGACAGCACAGCAGGCTGCATGTGCTGTATTTGCTTGTCGACATTGAGAATTTTACATGTATATATAAAAAAGAATGGTAGCTTAGGGTCCATAAAATAAGCAAAAACTATTGGTGATATGCAGCATGCAGAACGTGACATGCATTTTTGAAGTATAGCATAACATAAAGGGAATCTTTTGGGATTTTTAATTGTAGGCACATGGCTAAACATTATGACTATTGTTGATCAGTAAATTGTGAAGTTCTAATATTCGCAGCAACCATGGACACAACTACATTAAAACGAATCTGTATGGGTAATGGAATGCTGTCAAGTATTGTTTTAATCAGTAGTCACATCTCTTTTTAACTCTCACCACTCTTTAATATTAAAGGGAGTATGTTTTATTAAAGGCGCAGATTCATATGATTCCATTTTCATTGAAACTGCTGAACAGTTGGCTGGATATGAACTTAAACAAGGATAACCATTGGTATTTGTTTTGAGATATGCACTATAGATACAATTAAATATTAAATCAACTTTATTTTCAAGGTACATACAGGACATACTAGGAATTTGTTTTGGTGTAATTACACTGAGGCAGCCGTTTGCGGCGCCAGACTGGTGTAATCACACCGAGGCAGCAGCGCAAAGGGTCTTGCCTAAGGACCCACACTGGATGCTGTGGTGTATTTTGCCATGGGCTGGATTTGAACCCATGACCTTCCAATTGGAAGTCAGGCAGCTATCCAGCCGCTTTACATTTATTTATTGACGCAATATTGACACAGTGTTAGATTTATATAATGTGTAAGCACCTTTTGTCCAAGTCAGAATCCTCCTATGGGAGACTAATGAGGATGAACCTTCATTCAGAGCTCACTGACCTTTGATTTTAATGTTTTAAACGTGTGCCTTCTCTGAGTAGTTTGAAAGAATAGTTAATTAGATGGGCTTCATAAGTACACTAATACATGTTCATCCTATTTAGTCAAAATAATAAAGAACTCTCATTTTGTTTCTTTTATATTTTTTAAGTCCATCAACTGACTGACAGGATCTTGGCAACTTTGTCAAATATAGAAACATATTCCAGCTATGTGCGTGGTGAAGTCAGCGACTCATTAGTTGTGACCCGGACGGTATAAAGACGATATTATTTATTTTGTTGTGCTAAAATGACCAGTATGGTGACAAACTATGGCAGATGAAGTAATGTTGAGGATGTGTTTAAGTATGTTTAAATATGTTGACGTCGTTGTAGTTTAATCAATAGGACCCACTATTCGTAATCCAGTCTAGGTTCTGTGATATGTTAATGTCTCTTATTCAATTATTGGGATTCTATTTGTTTGTTTTATGTCTTATTTAATTTCGTGTCCCTGAGAGACATCATCACACGTCTTTACTAAGATTGACATTTCTGTCATCTCCTTGCTGAAAGTCGGTCTCAACAGCAAACTCAATCACACTTCAGCTAAGAATGGGCAGCTGAGGTCTCTGAGAGGACTCAAAAACGAAGTTTCTATTTATGCAGTAGACATACGAGTCTTTATATAAAATGTTTTGTGTGTTTCTCTTGGTAATGGACGATTTGACTAAAGCTGGACCCTTCATACAATTCCTACTTGAATAAATATGATCATTTAAGAAGTATTAAATCATTTTTTTTGTTGTAAAATAATCAAGCATACAAACGTGGTTGCGCATAATTACTTTGGTCAGTTCTGAAACAGAAAGCCAAGTCCATTCCTAAAAAAACCATTCAATAAGACGTCACACACGGTGTCACAGTCCAAAAACAACCCAGTTAGTGATTTCAAATGATCCTTAATCATGGTTGGTGGTTAGAACATGTTTTTTTTCACACAATGAGTGGAAACTGTAGACGGTGAATTAAAGTCTAACAAGTTATTATTTAAGAATCACAAATATGAATTGAGATATCTGAAGACAAGTAATTCATGAAACCTCCTGCTTTTGAATGGGAAGTCGTTAAAGGGTGGAATAAATATAAAATCCAATGAAGGTTAGACTTTTAGGGATATATATCTTAAGCCAGGGAAGTTCTTTTTTAAAAGCAGCATTCACAAATGTTCCCCAAATGATTCCAGGTATTTTTAATTAAAAGAACAAAACGGTGAACTTATCAAAGCGATAGGCTACGTTCTGATTAGTTTCAATCTAAATGAAATATAAAATGTTCCTCTTAATTATTTATATTTAAAGCAAAGAGGTGAAAACTTAAACTGAAACCTTGTTTTTCATCGAAATAACACAGTGTTCTTTTACTCTGATAGTAATAACTACTATAGAATCAACTTTACTGTTTTAGTTTCTCTAACAGACACTTTTTAGCATAATCACTTCTTTCTCTTTATCAAAGGTACATCGTGAAATCCTGGTTTAAAGTGTGTGGGCTTGTGTTTTTTCTGCGTGTCCAACAGTGAGGAGATGCTGACAGGACAGAGGCTCTGCCATTCAAAGTCCCACCAGGACTCAGTTCTCTCTGCCCTCAACCAGCAGAGGAAGGATGGTCAGCTGTGTGACGTCACCCTGGTCGCCGGCGAGCAGAAGTTCCACGCCCACAAGGCCGTCCTGGCCGCGTGCAGTGACTACTTCAGGGTTGGTACACAAGTTGATCATTACCTCTGTGGGGACTTTATACAGCGAAACAAAAAGTGTCTTAATGCCTTTGGCCTAATAACCAAGGACTAATGTATCATCTAAGACTACTTAAGTTTCAAATAACAGTTCTGGGATTATCAAAGGAACAACAGCAGATCGTCCTCGTCTGAGAAGATATTTCACCTTTCTGGGAATCTAAAAATAATTAGGGTATTTATATATATTACTGATTTTTCATGTTGTCAAGAAGTGCTTAAAATAATTAGATGGTCCCATTTGCATCCAGAGACAGCAAACAATGCATTATAAAGTCCCGTACTCCGGGTCCACCTGGATTCAACCCTAGCATTTAGGGTCCCTAACTTTTAGGTCGAAACAGGCTGTCAGATATCTTGACAGGAAATTTCCCGTTTCTCATAGAGAACTACAACGATGAGATTTAATTTGGGGACTTTGAGAAAATTAGAAGGTAGATACTAATCCCTCTTCCAAATGAGAAGCAGATTAAATATGTCCAAGTTGCCCGGGGATTACGCCTCCCGTGTGTTACTCTGTGTGCCCCAGGTTATTTTTACATCTCTTCACACTGAGCTGATGACGGAGTCATCCTCTTCTCGTTTTGTTCATTTTCTTCTTCTTCTTCTTCTTCTCCCTTTATTCCCTTTCTTTGTTTGCAAAGGTTTAGAAATGTCCGTCTTTTGAGTTTCATCCCGGTAGAGCAAAGCTGCATCTCCAGCTTCCAGATTATTAGATCAGTGAGCAACAGTAAGCAAGAAAAAACGACTTTGCTGCAGCGCTCTCCTGTTTCTCTGTATTGGCCTAACAATGTTATCTTCAATATGTCATCTGACTCCATTGCGGGGTTTAATTTTGTTCATTTGTCGAAGAGATGAGGGCGGCCCATGTGGTAAGTGGCAGCTGTGTCTGCTCTCTCTTCCTGCCTCTTTTTCCTCACACTCGAACAGAAACTTCAGCACTTGTAGGGGCGATTATAAACACTTTATGTAGCCCGAGCAGCTCACAGTGACTGCAGCGAGACACCTGACGGGGTGTGACTCTGTGACTTGTCCTGAATATGCCACCTTCACCTCCATCTGAAGATGTTCGGACAGCTTTGGGAGACTTAGCCAAGTCACTCCCATCCACATCATTCTGTGCAGCCATCCACAATTTAAGTTGTCTCATCTTAAAATTTCTTAACAAACGCAAAGATAATGAAGTGATTTCTTATTATCTAATGCAATATTAAAGACTTACTGTGACCTAAACTAATGTGTGATTTAGAATTTTTATAGTAATACTGGAGTAAAACGTGAATTTCAAAACTGGTACAGATTAAATGTTTTTATATTCCAAAAACCTTTATTAAATGCAGATCTCCTCCCTACTACAGGATTTATGTTTGGGACTTAGATGGTAAATAAAGAATGTCGATTTTGTGTGTGATGAAGAGTGTCTGTGTTGATTTTGATAGTGTTATAAAGTCATTTTTTCATTGAAAGTCCAAGTGAGGAACCATGTTCAATTTTCTCTTTTGGCTCTGGAAGTGCCTAAAAGATTTATTTTTAATATATCCTGGCATGTCACAGAGTACACCAGAGTACATTCCTAGGGATTTTGCAAGAGAAACGTGGCCACAGCATCACAGCTGTATCTTTAACCAGCTGCTAAGTACATGTAATTGCAGCTAATGCAAAAGCACTACATTTAAAAATACGCACATATATTTGTTATATCACTTATGTTGTTGTTGTTTAGGAAGTGATTCCTTTGAAACAGACCTCTGAGTCATTGTTTCAGTTTCATGTGGAGTATTTCTAACTTTGTTGCTGATTTTCCGTAGTAGTCGATCATGGTAGGATTTCAGTCAGAATGCAGGCAGGATATCAGTAGATTTTAAACTGCTTACCGTCTCTATACGAAACGTTTTACGAGGCTTTTTCCTATGTTGATTTGTTGTTTCACACCAAACTAACCTCCTCTGACCAAATGATAGATTTCCAGTTAGATTTCAAATGGTTTTCCACAGGTTTATTAAATTTATGTTGATAGGACAAAAAGATACCCTTTTTTTTTGCATCACTTTTAAACATTCGGTTTTAATGTAGAAATATTCTAATGGTTATTATGGAGATATGGTGACCCCTTAGTTGGCTGCAGTTCAGTTTGGAGATTTGGTCCTCATCTACAAGTCTGGTGGCGTGTGTTTTTTTTTTTGGTGTGGAACAATGAAGGGGAAAAAAAAAGTGGTATCTTTACTGGAGGGAAGCTGAAAGCGATGGAGTACTAAATAAAAGATGTAAGAAAATCTAATCAACTATCGGGACGTGGATGATGTAGAGATAGAGAGGGCGCCTCATATATGGAGACTATTAATCTTCATTTCCTGACCTTGAGACTTTTGCTGCATGTTTTCTGTCCATTTCCTGTGTAAGTACAACAAATACTGGCCACTTGTGCCTTACCAACCTTTTTAAAAAGTGCTAAAACACAACATACATCCCCCCCCCCCCTCGTTGATTAAGGTAATCACACTTAAAACGAAAGTCAGTTTATTCTAAATTAGTGTATGTAAGATTATGTTACTGAACAAATGAAACATTGTTTGTTGAAACTTTTATTTTATTTTTACATATCTTACTACTTAGTTTGACAGGTGCTGTATAATTAAAGTAAATTTGGTTTAAATGGATCATTGAGGCCTGTTAATCAAACCTCTTAAAAATGCGACATATCCAAAACTTTTTAAATTGTTGTTTCTTTATGTATAAACACAATAGTGTATATGTTTACATGTGAAATAATAGCCATAAATCTTGCAGCTGGCACAGAAATTAATATCCGGGTTTATGAGGTAAGAGCAAACAATCTGTGTACACTACTTCAGTTAATAGCTTATTAGGTAACTCTTGATTTGTGTAGTCATTGAGTTATAACTATGTTTCGGATTGATCTATTAAGAGGACATTTTTTTAACTATCTAGCACCGGTCTACTGGTCTACTGTAATAGGGTCTACTTAAAACACTTAGAATATCCAACACAAACCACTCAATACAACACCTTTAATGTAAATTTATAGCAGTGTTTTATATTTTACTTAACAGATTTATTTTTTTTTTTGTTTCTCAGGTTTTTTTTTTTTTTTTACATTGTTTATTAGGCAGTGACTGACATTTGTTGTCATTCATTAATGAGAAAGGATTATTTTTTAAACAAAAGAATTGCAACGTTGTTACATTTCAAATGTAATTATTATCAAGCCCCATTCATTTTTAAATATTATAGATCTATGGCATTTATCAAATAATGATTTTCGGTTTTAAGGGAACCCTTTCCAAACCAACTTGTCCAGATAACTATGATTTCACGTATACTACGGACATGAACATCCGTTTACTGCTAGAGCTTTCGAATCAACAGTTCTCCTAAAATAACCTGTCTGAGAAAAGGAAGAACACAAAACAGACTGAAAATGCAACATATCATGCCCTGACAGAAAGAATTTCAAAGTAAGTCAAAGTCTATGACGTTTGTCAGCACAGAAACTGATAGAAAGCCATTTCCAAAGCTAGAAAGCTTAAGTTAGAGTTATTTACATACGCAGAAAACTTGAAACAATGATGAACCGTCCTAGGAGTGTGGAGCATACAATTACTCCAAAAGTGTATTAACTGTTTATACAGTAGGTCACCAAAAGTTTTGTAGACCTAATGTCCTTTACTTAAAGTGTTCACTATTCATAAGAAAGAGGAAGAGGCTGGGAAAAATGGCCTCCATTGGAGAGTTCTATGCCAAACTCCACGGTCCATATAAAAACAAGTGCAACAAACGCTTGTCTCACATTTAACATAAAAGCCCTAGACCCCTTAAACAGGCTTTCTCATCTTACTGTAGTCTGGCAATTAAATTCCTATCATCTAACTTGAAAGCTTATCACAACCTTTACTCTAGTCTTTAACCAGGAACGCAAACAACATTTTTTGGTTACCAGATTATATGTGGTGCCTCCAATGAAAGGGAAGTGAATTCATGCATGAACCAGGAAGGGTTTTAGTCCATTGGTGGCTTCGGGACTCCAAGAGAATTTAAATTTAAACAGGTCATGTTTATAAAAGCACCATCTATATACAGGTTATATAGGTAAACTTTATATAAGGTAACACTTTGATATTTTAAATTTAAATAAATAGAATCACCTTTTTATGTTAATCTAATCATTTTTTGCTTATTGTGTCTGAGCTATGGGCCATATTTCCTGAGGTTGTTTTTAAAACAGCAGCTTTTGTCCAAAGTCTATAATTGTTTTGATAAGCATAGCTGGGAGGGGATTCTCAAATGAAGTTTTTCTTAGAGCCTCATACAATGTGTGCCAACTAATATAATCTCTACCGCTACTTCAACTCGGCTTATACAACCCAATAACAAGGACAAATCTGAATATTTGTTTACAGTTACTATGCATTCCCACATAGATTTATAATTCCAACTTTATTGACCTTCAAAGCACTTGATTAAAGTGAATCTGATCAAAAGGAGTTGAACTAAAAAGGATGAAATTTTTTTTAGATTTTATTTACTTTATTACTTGTTGGTGAAATGCATAAAATCCCAATTACACTTAGTTGATGTTTTTGGCAGAATGTGGAAATTTACCAATAGTAAGTCAAATTAATTATTAGACTTTTTAGGATAATTATACGTGTTCGTCATGCATAGGAAAAATAGCCATTAACATCTCTGCAATACCGGCAGATAGGCCCAGGTTAGTTTTGTGTGAAGTAACCCTGCAAATATGTTTAACAGAACTTTTATAAAAATAGCCTTAGTCTGGAAGAATTTACCCAAAATATTTTCTCTACAGGGAAAGATCCACACTAAAACCTTTCATTAAACTGCAGGTCTCACCTTGTCACAACACGGAGACACATAAAGTCTGCAGAGTTTTACCCACCTAACACTTCTCCACTGCAGTTCTGTGTGAAAGGCCCTTCATGGGTGGTTGCTCTGTCGCACGCTGTGTCTCTAAGGTGGGTCTGTATCCCCAAATCACAGGAGCCATCCGTCACCATCAGCCACTTCCTGGATTTCTTGGCCAAGGACATCAGTGGTGACTTTGCCAGTGGTTTCCAAGCAACCTTTTACTTACCTGCTTCTATCTGGTCTTCTGTGTTTTTCCGCCTTGCACATACTGACCACAGATCAGCCACCGTCATACTCCATGTTAAGCCACCTGCCCTCCTGTGCTTAATGGACCAGTATGTTTCAATTAGCTCAGTGGGGGCAAATCAAACAGGGAAGGCTGCACAAGCTGTACAAGCTTTGGTGAAACCTCATTATGCTTCGCGTATATCTTACAATACAAGAATGACCATTTGTAGGATAATGAGTTTAAATGACAGTGTTTTATGAATTGGTGAAAATCAGATCATTATTTGCTGTTTATATTGTAGATTATTTTAGGATAACCTAGGAAAGCCTGTGGGGCTTTTGGAAGCACGCGCAGTTGGGGAAAAGCTTCTGCACATTGGAAAATGAAGAACTTTTGATTACCTGATAAAATGAAAGTGCAGAGAAAACACAACACACACAGATTACCCTAATAAATTATTTTTCTTTCCCACTCCATGCTGCCATGCTCAGCCGCCCCCTCCTCTGCGGTGTTACATCAGTCAATAGCTTTGATTAGCGAGGAGCTAGCTGGACTCACGCTCCGCAGTGCCAGATCCTGTGTGCGCTGCTACGATTTCACATGGAGCCCAGACTACACTCATGTGACTGTGTGTCTGTGCGCCGGGTTAGGAGACAGGGAGGTGCAAAAGAACAGTACTGATTGTTATGCTTGTTTCTACTGATCTCTCTGCCCCAGGCTGGCAAATCAATGCTTGATAAATCCTAAATGGAGGGCCTGTCGGGGTCAAACCCTCTATTTGTCGAAGTGGCACGAAACAACCATATTAACAGAGTTTATCTGTAAATGCAACACATTTAGTAATAATTCACTCAAAACCAGAGGAGCATTAAAGCTTTATCTTTTTACCAGGGGTCGGCAAATTTTAAAATCCACAGAGATATGTTTGTCCTCAGTCCAGCTAAATAAGCCTGGTTTAGCTCCGCTGATATTAGCCGACCTTTTAAAAAAAAAGACATCATTTCTTTTGCATATCTACTAGAGGTAATTTGTTTTAAATTAAAAATAATGCTAGTTTGATTAATTGTTAAAATAAAAACAAAACACGAAACCTGTGCAAGGAGAGAATATGTATCTAAAGTATGTTGAAATGTTTATAAGCCCAAACCAAAAAAAATGGCAAAACTATTTTTTTTAACCTAGAAAATAGATTTAAAAATATTGCTGAAGGCTTTGTGTTAGTCTGTTATGAAAATCTAATGTAAATGTTACAGGAATATACTGCTAAAACCTGAATTCACTGCTATATCTGTAATTATAAGCATTAATGAGAGCCATTGTTGAAGGTTCAAAAGAGCAGTAGTTTGCTGACCCCTCATGTATACCATAAAGGGTGACAATGGAAGGTTAATGCAAGGTCATGTTTTATTTTTTGTGATGTTGTTCTCCTTTGATCGATCGCACCATTTTGGCTATGTCCCATCAGGCCATGTTCAGTCTGTGCATGGTGGAGAGCGAGGCAGATGAAGTCACCCTGCAGGGAGTTACCAGCGTTGGACTAAAGCATGCTTTGGATTTTGCCTACACTGGACAGGTGAGCTGCTGCAAGTCATCATTTTCTCTTTTTTTATCCACAAATATAAAGGCTAATGTATTTACCTCCTTAGAGATGTCTTGTGTTTTTTCTATTTTTGTAAGAGTACAATGTTCAAAATCGTTTTAACATTAGACAAGAATAATATTTATTAAGAGTCTAACGAGATCCAACCCAGTCAATCTCTAAAAAGGTCCTTTAGAGATGAAAGCTGTTTATTTCACACTTGCCAGCTATAAGTGTTGACCATCACTTGCAATAACTGGCACATTGTTGTAAAGAACTACTGGCCCACTCTTCTTTGCTGAATAGTTTTAATTCTGCCATATGTTTGAGAATGAATGGCCTGGTAAAGCTTCTTAGTCAGAGATTGCTTTGGTAAAGATTGCTTTGGCAAAGATTGCTTTGGCAAAGATTGCTTTGGCAATTCATCTGATTTTGAGACCTGCCACTTTACCCAATGTGGCAGGACAATGAATTTAAGTAATAACCATCAAATGTTTCAATTGAGGGGTAGAATTCATGATTCCATCAGCTAAGTCCTTAAAAGGAAAGCAGAACCAAACCATCATACTGTGATCCTTTTTAGCCTACTTCCTGCTGTCAGACAGTTTCTATATAGGGGTTCCGTCACTTATGCAGTACTCAGGCCTAAATCAGACACCAAAAAAACAAAAGTTTATCACATTTAATTTATTATTTAATAACTTTTCAAAACCAAGCGTAACTAACTCCTCTGTGACACCATAAGTAGGTGGTGCCATAGAGACTGACAAATGACTACCAAATGTTGGGACCAACGAACTGGTAGTTTCTGCACAGATTTTTATTTGGAGGGGGAAGAAGTTTTACCCCCTCATCACTGGAAGTCAATGGGGGCTTTGTGGATCCTAGAAAGCTTCAGCCTTATCAGTTCGAGCCACTGGCTCAAAGTTCTGACAAACAGTGACAAACTTTCAAAAATTTTGATTTAACAAAAAAACTATCCCTAGTGACGCACATGATCAAACTACCACTCCTGAGTCACTACGGGGTCGTGTGTCAGAGTGATACCGTTTCATACGCAGACATGTACTTCGCTGTACCGATTTTGCTTATAGGAAACGTTAGTTTGCAGAAAGAAGCATTCAGATTTAGGTTTTTGGCCAAATATGGTATTTAGGTTACACAAATGTCACCATTTTCACTGTAACGTGAGTATACAAATTTAAAAAGCTTACATGCAAAAAAAGTTCATGGTTGGTTTCGATAGTCCTTAAGGACCACCCTTAACTACCAGCGCTTTTCCAAATAACATTAGGTGACTGAATCTGCTTTTTAGTGAGAAGAAAATCATGTACATTTGTACAAGGATTATATAATTTAAAAAAAATGGTCATTTCTGATGATCAAATGACTCCTGAGTTTAGGGTTTACATATTGAATAAATGGATGGATGTGATGTATTTATCTGAACAAAATATCATTGACAATTATCTTCTGGAATATTAGTCCTGGAATTAAAACAGGGTTGCTCGTCATTTTTACCATGAGCAGATAAAGTCATACAAGCTGGGAAGAAATTTGGATTTGCGATTGGTCGCCGGTGACCAGTGTCACACATGTCACATAAATAAATCAAAACACGGGTTTTGCAGATTAGTGTTTTAATCTCACCAGCATAAGCTCCTGGAGCAGGATTTAAAAGCCATCCAAATGTGTATATGGTCTGTACGTCCATTGTAAACACCAGCCAAACTACTGAGTCCCTTTTGGACACAAATATGCATATAAACGCAAATTTGAGAAAAAGAAATACTTTCGATTTTGAGGATGAATCTTTAAGACCGTTTTTTGTGTGATACAACTATCTGTCTGTACCTTTTCCCACCCTCAGCGATGTAAGTGTTCCTCCTGACCCTTTTGTGGCTTATTTTCTATCCTGAAAAGCCGTGAAAATGTAAAATACTCGTAATTTTTGCTTTCAGCGAAAAGGAGCAAAGAGGGCTCCAGTAAGTAGGTCAACTGCCGGCTTGCAAGCCGCTCCATTTCGGTTGGCTCTGCCCCTGTCTGCCTAAAGGAGATGACAGCGGAAGAGACGAGAGCAACATAAAAACACGGTGTAAATAACGACCTGCTAAAAAAATCCCTACTCTACATCTCATAGACCAGCAGAGTGAAAGTGCTGTAACTCCGTCACAGGATGCTGATATTTTTACGCTCTCCCATGAATCCTAAATATTATGCCCTCCTTTCCTGTTCTTCAGGTAAAGTTCACAGCTAGTGTGTACAATACATGTTACATTACGTAAGAGCTCCATAAACTCCCACACTAAAGTCAGGACAATGTTACAAAACTGACTTCTACTGTGTGAGGCTCGAGTGCTCTAACTATAATGAGCCGCGGGAGTGAGGAGTGGGATAGCAGGATATGCAGAACGTTCACTTAGACTTGCATAAAGTTGTCAGCCCTACTGCCCTGTGACAAGAAGGTCTTCGGTTTGAATCCCGGGCCTAGTTTGTTTTTTCCCTCATGGCATGGCTAACCTCATGTCACTTCAAATCTGCCATACATTTGTTCCCACTCACCTGGTTCTTGTCTGACTACTAATCTGTCAAGCACTAAATGCACATTATTTTCTATCACTCCTCATAAGATGCTTAGTTTTCAAAGCACAACCAGTTTTCTGCCGTTTTTTTTTGTTTTTTTTGCTTAAGCCTCGAAGGGTTTCTTAGCCTCGAAGGGTTTTTGCCTCAAAACCTACGGTCAAGGTGAGCTCACAAAGCTAGTGCAAGGTATATTAATGAAGGTCTGGCTAAAAGAAATGTTGTTTTATACCCCAAAAGACTTTATGACAAAGTACAAGTCAGATTTGGTACAATTTATTTTTGTGCTCCTCTTTAAAGTAAAAATGCTCCAGAAAGAAGGAAACCCCCAAAAACTTCCCAATATTTTAATCCAGAACTTTGCTTTACTTGTCGATTACTTGTAAAGTTTGTATAAAAAAGAAAACTTGTTCCGACTTTGAAAATAAATCTTCAGAGGAAATGTTTTTCCCCTTTTCTGTCCGGTTTTCTCTGTAGCCCAGCCTCGTTTAAAAAAAAACAACCTTCCCAGAGCATGATGCTGCCAGTACCATGTCTCACTGTGTTTTTTTATGTTTTTATAAGCTATGCACGGCTCTTGATAAACTGAAAATATGACATCTCGTAGCTTTCTTCTTTTTATGTTTCCAAACGGCCAAGGTTCCAAGAGACAACATTCTCTAACCAGCTAGCCATCACTTTCAACCAGCTGCGTTCTCCTAAAAGAAAACATTTAGTTTCATATTTCAGATGACACGCCTACCTACATGGGCTGAGATGCCTCCAGTGATGCTCTACAACTGCTGCTATAAACTCTATTATTTCAGTATCCTGTGCTTCTAATTTAGTTTTCTGTCTTTTCAAACCCCCAGTCGGTCATGACAGATGGCTGCTTGTACTGAGCCTGGTTCTGCTGGAGGTTTTTTTCCGGTAAAGGGGAGTTTTTCCTCTCCACTGTCGCAACATGCATGCTCAGTATGAGGGATTGCTATAAAGTCAACGACAACACAAGCCATTGTTTTGGTCTGCTGATTCCAGAGGAGTGAATCCAGCAAGTCAATGACTTGATGAATCTGCTGGGGTTCCTTAGATTGAAAACGTTTTCAAATTGATTTGTTTACGATGTATCTTTGATTTTAATTGATTTTCTTGTAAAGTGCCTTGAGACGACATCTGTTGTACATTGGTGCTATATAAATAAACTGATTTTTGATTCTACCTGAGTCTCAAGATATGCCTCCTAAATCAGGACACTGCAGGATGATTCTGATTGTGACTGGTCATCACAGCATTTCCGTTCTCTCTCTGAATCAGTGCATAGCCCATAGTCTTAAGTGAAGCAAATAACATCCTATTATTGCCTTCTTGTCCGAATATGTTAAGCTTATGAAGCTCATAGATCCGTGCGGTTAACTGGCCGGCAGCCCAGGCCTGCCAGGAAGCCACGCTGTGATGAATGGAAATGTGCAGATGCAGCTAATTGCAGGCATGAAGAACATGATACAGTTATGAGAAAAGCTTTGCAGGATTTCTTTCCCCCCTCTATGTGCATCCACAGAAAATAGTTCACCACTTTAAACGAATAATTTAATCAATTTGTTTGGCTTAGATTAACTTTAAAGTAAGTAGCTTATTTTGCACCAGGTTGAAACTACAGTCAAAACTATTTAGCTTATCACTTACAATAACAACCGGAGAGAGGCAGAACATTTGTTCTCTGCTGCGTTGCAATGAATGAATAAATAATGAACGGAATTCAGAAAGCAAAACATGATAGCCATGAGCGCCGGCTAAATAATGCTTACCTGTCTACTGTGTCAGCAACACTGAGAAACAAGCGAGACAGAACGATAAAGTAATTTTTTTCCCTGATTTTCACTTTTGATGCTGCTGCCGTATGTAGGACAGTGCTGCTGAATGGATCATCAAAGATTTCCTCCTGCTTTAGAAAAATCATTCAGAGTAGATGAGTTCACCATGTGACAGCTAACATATTTATTGGGATTCTATTCCAATTGTTGATGGTGTGTTACGTTTGTGGGACCTTTTGTGCTTGGAATAAATGCACCACGCCCATCATTACCTGAGGATGACCGCGGCGGATCTACAGAGTGTTACGCTGGTAAATGGTTTCATACCTTCATCAGAGTAGTTTGGCCTTTGGGACTAGAAAATTGGGGTCAGGAGTCACAGTGGGGTCACATGACACCAAGTGGGGCGTTGCAAAAGGATTTTCAGGGTCAGAGTGATGTGACTCCTTATATAGACAAGAATAAATACCAATGCAATACATGAAACATTATAACTGTCTCATTAAATATTCAAACTTGAATTATACATGTTGAAATTAAACAATTAATTGAAGTACGGAAAATACTTATATTTGATTCACATTATATCTATTTTTAAATAAATAGAATCAAACAATTTAATAGTGGGTCACCAGCTTCTGGCAATAGGTTTTTTGCGGGTCTCAAGCTGAATCGTTTGGGAACCCCTGGTTTTGTTTTGTGTAACTTAAATCAAATGTCAGGTATAGTTTGGTGCTCAGTTTAACTTGAATTATTCTTTCTCATACTTTGATATAAAAAATAAAAAAAATTAATATTAGCCACTGTAGTAGCCACTAAAAGGTTTTAGTCTCAGTGTCTGAAAAGGATTTCAGGCTCAGATGCTGGAAACTATGAAAGGCTTTTATACATTTGCTTTGGTCAGATTCTGCTGGAGCCAGCTGTCATCCAGGACGTCCTGTCTGCAGGCAGTCACCTTCAGCTGCTGGAGCTTCTCAGCCTCTGCTCAAGCTACCTCATCCAGGTATGCGCGCACACACACACACACACACACACACACACACACCTCATTAGGATTTGCCAGTCACTGACCCCAGCTGTAACAAGCCTTGCATTTTAATAGCTCATCCATAACTGCACCTTTAACTTGAGATTGGTTCTGTTTTTTTTAATCCTGAAACCTTAACATGGATCCAGAAATGACATCCCTTCTGAAGACGGCTGGGATTTGGTGCAATGTGGATTACTAATTCTGAATAAATCCTTTTGGTAGCAAAGACAAGAACCCACCCATCATGTGAAACTATCCTTGACCCTGGGCTGTTAGTGTCACAATATAATCAAATTCTCTCATTTATTATTATGTTCTTGCAGTAATTAGGTATCTAAAAACTATCTTAAAGTGTAATATTGAGTGAAGGCCAACACATTTCCCTATTTTATATGGCAGTCTCCTGCTATTTGATCAGATATATTTTTTGGCATTTCTAATTTTGTTTTTAGAATTTAGTTGTTTCTGCAAAACCAGAAGCTTAAACAAAGATTTGCATTTACACATATTTTTGGAAAGCCCTGGTATTGATGTCATGTCTTTTTTGTTGTTGTTGTTGTTGCTAATTAACAAATTGACCAGTGGACGTATTTTAGTGCACAGATTTGAACACACTGCATACTCCTTGTGTGAGCTGATGGGGAAAATCCAGCTAATATGAAGAGAATTTTGGATCTTCACAATTTCTAGTTCATCCTTTGCCACAATTTCCAGTTGGTAATGTCCAGCCATCAAACCGTTCATGATAGAACCAAGTTCTGTGTCCAAGAGTTTTCTGATCATAACAAGATAATAAAAATAGCTCAAAAGTGCCATCTGGTGGTTGTAAACGCTCACGACGAAAAGAAAGAGTTTTTGGCATCTCTTTGACTTGCTTGCCTGAAGAGTAGTGACTTTTCTATTTTAACTACATGCAGAGTTCCTTATAAGGAAACATTTAACATTAAATATTGATTAATGTGTTGATTATTTTTACAGAACAAATCTCACATTTATTACAGATACCTAAATATTACAATTAGAAAAATAGTTCAGCAATTCTTTATTTAGTTCTCCTACAGCCGGTACAACCTTAAAAGATTAGCACGAAACCCCTACTTTTAATTGATGTTGAGTAGTTTTTATAAACCCCGCCCCGCTGATAATTTAACAAATCAGAGATGAGACACAAACAAGTTTATATGACAGCTAAACATTTTGGCTTTAGGAAACATTTCTTTAAAAAGTTATGTAGTTAATGATGAATCTTTTGACAATAAGTCTACTGCATACTAATCATAATAATACCTTTTAAAATGTTTCTAAAGCTAGAGACAATATTCTACTCTAATTACAGCGAGTTTCCTCATTTGATGTATCCTAAAGCAGGTGAAGTTGAACTCATCTGCTGCAAAGAAACCACCCCCACCTGCAGGGGAACCCTAACAGCGCTTGAGCTCAGAATATAAACCTCTCAGAACTTTGTTGTTTCATTTATCAGTAATCAGGTTTCTTTAAAGTTTAGAAATACAAAATGTACAATTTTTTCAAATTTAAAATGCTAATTTATTCAGAACCACAAAGAACTGTGGAGTGTAAAATATTATGCTATTGAGAAAATGTTCTTGAGTGTTATTCATAGTTTAAAGCTACAAGCCAGAGTTCTCTATCAAGTAGATTGCAAACTGCAGAATAACATTTTTTCCCTATTTTGTGGCAAAACATGGTTTATTCGATAAAGTTGACATTTTCTGTGCCGACATGGCGCTGGTGACATAACATTAGTATGGGAGAAGCTGATCTCAGTCGATCTCTTGTACAACCACATGTATTGTCTTCCTCGTATTTTTGCATGTTTTGCAAATTGATTTCCCACTTTAGTGACATTCATCTCTTTTTTTTGGCATATTATTCGTTAGACTTTCATTCTCGTGCCCCTTAAACAAATAAGAATAAGTGACTTTATTTTTTTTTTTTCATTTCATTTGAAACCATTAAAAGATTTCAGCAAAACAAATATAGTGGGGGGAAAAAAAATACCCTACAAACTAAAACTAATTGTGTTTTTTTTTTTTAAGTAGCTAGGAAGAAATAATTGGTGTGCACTGACTTTCTTTCTTTTGTTTTTTGTTTTTCTTTTGTTGGGAAAAATACTTCTGGACATCTTGCTGTGAAAAATCCCAATTTTATTAGTTCGTCTGTTTTATAACGTTTTAGGGAAAACAATCACAGGAAAATATCCTTAAAGGTTTCAAGGTTAATCTTATCTGCTTCTTGTGTCTGTGCTGGGGTCAGATTTCATGGCCAGTGCTACCGCCAGCTAAACAACGAATAAATGTCAACTTGCCCCACCCTTTCTCTGCAGTAAGAGTGGTCACATTTAGGCAGCGTGGGATCAGCTGGTTTTGTCAACAGTTACAAGAAAATCTTGGTCTGTAATTAAAAGAAAACAGAATATAAGCGGCTTTAAAGTCCAAGGAGCCTCAATTAAAACTACTGATAAGGACTTTGTTGATCATACCTTCATAATTTAGTTTTTCCTGTCTTTCTAATCTGTAAAAACAAAAACAAAAAACTTTATTTAAAGTGTGAAGAAAAGCTCTTCATAAAGTAGATTAAATAGTTTTGTATCATTGCTCTGTGTTTCATTTCTACAACTAAAAATAATCTCCTTAATCTCCTTTATGATGACTGGTTTTCATACATTTTGGTGAGGTTATTACATTGGTACTATGTTTACACTAAAGCCTGGTCATTTCTTATTCTTTGTAACACACATGTTAACAATTAGATAAATCTACACCTCCAGTCCAGAAATGGACTTCTGGTGCACACTGAAGGACCCCCAGAAGATGGCAGTGTTGCCTCAGTTTGATTTGTCCCACCTGCCTTATATGGCAATCACAATTTATGAAAATACATTACTCAAATCTGGAGAGTATTTTAAAGTGTGTACACTTTAAAATCCTGCAGGAGCTGAGCAGCATCAACTACCTAGAGCTGTACCGCGTGGCCGACCTGTTCCATCTACCCGTCTTGGAGGAGGCCGTGGTGTGTTTCCTGGTGGAGCATCTGTCTGAGCTGAGGCAGAACCGACAAGATGAAGCCCTGCAGTTACCCTACCGCCTCCTCAGGGAGGTGCTGAAAAGTGACCGCCTCACCTCCCTGAGCGAGGAGGAGATTTGGAAGGTAGGTTCTTCCTGCATCTGAGTAAGGATAGGTGTTATGATGTGTCAGCTGTTGTCCACAGTCATATTACTGAGTGACACTTTTGTTAGAACTCATATTTCAAAAGAAGTCCAGCATGAAATAACTAAACGTGGCTACAGTAGCCAAAAATCATACACATTATTTTACTCAAGCAAAATAAAAAGTAGCCCGTAAAGAATTTACTCAGGTAGGACTAAAAAGTATCTTGAAGGGAGATTACTTAAGTATGGTGGAACTGATCAATAAATCTGCTTGATATTTTACAATAAATAAACAGACAAAATTCAAAAATATAATGAAAGATTTGATATTTTGAAATCTAAATAGTAATAATAATAATTTTTTTTACGATATAAACAGGGATGCAAGTATATGAACATTTGGGACGATACCTTTATCCTGTAATATTGCTGTTGTGGCCGATAACCGATATTTATTGATTTAATTTATGTATTTTTATGCTTTTTTATCCAACATATTAAAAATCTTTGCTTCAGTAAAACACCCACTTGACCCCCACCCTTCAGAAAGACAAACGGCAACACCAAATAAATATCGGTTGCTAATATAGTCCCAGTTTTACTTTGACCAATGCCGATATGTTGAATAAATGGCTAATACCGGCTGATATCGATGTTAAAGCCGATATATTGTGCATCCCTATTGTAACTGTTACATAGGGAAAATAAAATAAAATGCAAGGTAAAGGTCACATATACCAGGAGGCACATATTAAAATGCGAGGATGTGTATCGCACCAGCTATCGTCGTCTCAAGCTTCAGTAATATTATCGCTGTCCTAAGATTTTCTAATATCGTGCACCCTTACTGCCTCCACTTCTAAAATACTGACGTTGATGAAGCTCTGCGTTTGATGCATGTGTGCGTGATGAGCAGCCAGCATTGTGAAAAGCAAGACGGCGTTGCAGGATGGGGACTTGCCATTTTGACTGTTCATTTGCACCAATCAGCCCCCGCACCACCCCCACCATCCCTCAGAT
>JAVLVB010000286.1:2181761-2201546 GCA_032876305.1 Orestias chungarensis
TTTATCTCAGAAGGATTTCTTTTAACCAGAGCGAACAGATGCTCCACAAACTTCTGGGAACGGAGATCACTGTGCTCAGTCGATCCCGTCTAATGCGATTGTTAAGCCTCCGTCGGTGGGAGAGGAGGCTTTTGGTAGTGGGTGACAGATCAGCGAGGTTCTGGATCCATCCCAGCGCAGCCTCAATGCTGCCAGACCGCCCGTCACCCTGCCTCCCGGTCGCCACGCTCTATCCGTGTTGGAAAGCGGCGCTGCTTCGTTAAGGCGAATTAACCAGCGTGCTCGTTAGCTAATTAGCCCCCATGTCTGTGGTGTTACTGAGCACAATCCAGACAGAGGGAAGTCATTAGGCGGGTTTATCCGCGGCTGCTGCTCTCTGGCTCCGAGCCGTCCTGGGATGCATCATTGTCTGGTACAAGCATCATCTTGTGGGATATTTAGTTTTCATACCCCCCACCCTCCCCCCTCCACCTACATTCAAAAGTCAGATCCTCTGCTGAATCAAGTCACAGTTCCAGTTAGCAGGTGCGCTGTTGTGTCTGTGTGTGCACCAGTTGGGGGTTCTCCTCTGGTTTGGCCTGCGCTGAGGAGCAGGTGGTCGACTCCTGAGACACCTGCTCCGCTGGTGGGTCCGAATACATATCAAAGACGCGTTGGGAGGCTCCGCTGGCGCACCTGGCACGCTCACAAACACCACTCAAATACATGAGAGTTGGCAAACATACGCAGCAGGGCCAGCATTACCGCAGGTAAGCACCCCCACACAGATGCAAATCCGAAACAGCTGTTTAAACAAATCGCAAGACTCGAGATCAAGCAGTCTTGTAAATCCTCGTCCACAATGGTCCAAAACCCCACAATCCCACTTTAGAATCGATGTGATGTTAAAACGGCAGCCTGTGCGTACTTCCTAGCTAGCAAGAGTCATCCCTCTCTCCTTACCTCCCCTTGATCTGCCTCTGCGGGACGCCACCGGCCCTGTCCCGGCCAAGGCACAGGGCCAGCACTCGAAGGAAGATGTGGAAGGAGTTGGCAGAGCGATAGAGCTGGATGTGACCCGGAGAGCGCAGGGCAGACGGGGAGCAGCAGCAGCGCGCCTGCTCCAACAAAGCCAGGGGCGTCTTGCACACGGTGCCCAGGCCTGACACCCCCAACCACGGCACCGCGAAGGAGGCGTTCTAAGAGAGGAGGGACACATCGTGGTGTTACTTCACATCACTCAACAGCAGCTCATTTGGAACCAAAGAGGATTAAAGAAGGTTCAAATAATGTTTAAATAAAGGACAGAATAGATAAATAAAGCAACAAAATGTCTTAGGTTGCAGTTAAAAACTGGCGAGCTGAAGGCTCATAATTGAAGTAAACTCCCTGCAGGGTTCTACACGGTTTTCATTTCAAATAATAATAATTAAAAAAACATTCACAGGCATTAATTGTTAGAGTTTTGATTAACTTTGTGTTCCCCATGAGTGGTAGTGGATTTAAAAACTTTCAGTGCAAAGTTTGGTTTAATATGCGAGTAGGCTTTACAAATGGAGCCTGCAATACGTACGTAACATTGGGATGGATGGATGAATGAATGGACATACTAAGAGATGGAAGGATATGCAGTCATATTCAATAGATATTTTTGATGTCTTGTTTGTTATTAAAATTATGTTTTGAAAAAAAAAAAAAACTTTGGGCACATATGATACAATCATTTCATTAGAGCCATGTTTCTGTATTAAAAATATTTTGACCTAACTGTCTGACGTAATATTTCATTAGTTGGAAGCGGAAAAAAAAGGATCTGAAGTTCCTGAAATAATTAGAGGTCTCAATAATGTGGTCATTTATTGAATATGACTGTACTCGACGTAGAGACGGCTGGACCAAAAGACACAAACGGAAACCGACGGTAAATATGGAACTGCTTTCATATTAAAGTGAAACTTTTCGCCACCCATGTTGCAAAACAAAGTATCAAAGTATTTGATGACCCGTTTTTACCTCCATGTTGGAGTCCTTACCAGGTTCTTACTGTAGTACTCCCAGAGAATGGAGACGGCAGCGGTGCTCGGCTCCCACAGCAGACACAGACTGAGACAGCAGTGCACATGTATCCTGACCTGCTCCTCTGCAAGACCTCCCTAGCAATAAATACCAAAAAGTCTATCAATATAATGAATGGTCTTAATTTAGACAGGTAAAGAAAAAAAAAAGTGCAAACCTTGGGGTTACAGGTAATCTTGAGGAGCTCTTCCACAAACGTCCAGTTGTCCTCCAAACACTTCTGAGATCAAAAAAAAACATTTTTTTAAATGTGCGACATGTATATTTAGCTTTTTTTTGTACATTGACAAAACGTATCCAAATGAAACAAACATTTTTTAGTAACAGACAGTAAATCTGAATGACAACCTTTCATACGGCTGCCAACTGATCTGTGACCGTTTAAGAGTAATATCTTTCATTTAACATTGCAAGGTAATACCTAGCATTGTATTGCTCTCTATACTGAGTAAACCCACTACAGCACCTTTATATGTCATCAGTACAGCTAACGTTCTCTCACCTCGTTCTGGAGTGTGCCGCTGCGACTGTACTGACCACACATGGCCAAGTGAGTGAGGAGCCACCATGTGAATCCCAGAGGGTCTTTGCAGTGTGTCGCCGGGCCACCAAAGTGCTCTGGTGCAGGCGGCCCTGTCACCATAGGCTTCAGCAAAGAGTTCATGTGGCTCCAGAAAGACTAGAGGAAACGGACTAAAGTGAGTTCAGGGTTGACTAAATCCCTTCGGCGACTGTTGAAATCACAGCATTTCTGTTACCTGTGTGTGCAAAACTTTATTTCTGTGCTCCAGGAGGTGCATGAGGAGCACCCAGAGCTCTTTAGTGCAGATGCAGAAGAAAGGATTGCTGCTCAGCGTCTCCGTTGGTCTCACCTGGAGTTAAAAACCATGTATTTAACTAGGGGATAAACAATTTAATTGGCTATGACAAACAATAAATGTGCAAATTTTAGCCATATTTAAGATGTCAGTAACGATTTGTCAAGTAAAACTTGGCCAATGCTAAGAACTGATATGTAGGGGTAGGGGGTGGGGGACAAGTTGTATTTGTATTTGCATGCAGATGTGCACTGCATGTCAGCAGGCTGAAAGAATGCTCCAAAATTTTTGTTTGTTTACAACAAAGTCGAATTTGATTTGTTTTAAAATACAACCAGTGCTTCTATTCAACAACAATTTGTAAGCTATGAGTGGAGTCTTAATACCTGATCAACTAATGAAAAATAGAAAATTGGTTTTGATAAGCTTGTTTTAATTGAGTGCTTTAAAAAAACATGTATAAAAATATGTGTAAAAAGCCATGGAACCGTAGGTTTAGCATCATCCATAACCAAATTTTTGTGTCCCAGTTCTTGTCTAAATATTGTGATACACAGAGATTCTCCTACCATCTCCCACTCCTACTATCAAAACGATGAAATCAGTGTCATATTCTCAACTAGAACAACTGTGACTTTCCCACCTTGCTGTATTTGCCCATGGCCAGGCCTGTCAGGTCACACAGCAGAGCGCACAAGTGCTCCTCAAACAGACTCGTATCCGTCAGGTTCTCCCCCGTCAGGTTCACGAACTGGTGGGCGTAAACCACCTGGCCTGGAGACAGTTCCAACATCTAATGACTCAGTACAACACTCTTCGTCATACATGAAACTGGTCGAGGTCTCATTTTCTGCTCAGGTCCGTACTTTGCATCTTGTGACCCAGCACATGTAGGATTTCCAGGACTGACCAATGAATGTCAAGATGAAGGTGCAACAAATGCCAGGAGGGGGGAAAAATCTGTGGGAGGATCGGAGAATATCCAGCTCAGGGTCACGAAGTAAACACAAAGTTGTGGGAGGTTAAAGAAAAGAAAAACGGTTTCAATCACTTTATCTTGTGTCCTGTGAAGTCCACAATTTAAGATTATCCCTCTGCTAAGACTTTATGTTACGTAGATTATTATTCAGCCTGAAATCTACCCTGATTTCTGGCGACTACACAATATGGAGCCGTACCTTTCCGTGGTTCTGCATACTGAAGGCACTCTGAACTCCTGCGGGCAGATCTTTTAGTCCTCCTGTCATGAGAGTGACGCCGAACAGTTCCTCCAGAAGAGCGGAGGGAAACTGCTGCTCCAGCTGCCGGTAAGGATGTGAGTGAGCTGCATCAATGGACGGTTCAAGGTATCTGCAGGACGAAATACCAGATTAAAAACCAACGTATAACGTCTTGAACATGCGTCGGTGGAATTTTAAATTTACCTGTGGAGAAACACTTTAATGTACTGAAGAAATGTAACACACTGCTGCCGAAGGTCCTCAGATTCGTAATGCAGACTCCCTGCTTGTCCTGCAAAACAGAAAAAGATGCTTACTTTAACAGGATGTTATATCCAAGGAAGCACAGATATAAAACATTTGGCCGGATTGTGATATCATTATTTCTGTTCAAGCCGATAAACAATATTAACCAATGGATCGATGCTACAACAAAGCTTTGCTAAGTTTGTGCCTAAAGCTTCTTTTACCGTTCTATACAAAAACTTGTTTGAATTCCGCAACAACTTTCTCGATGACCTGTCCGCTGTGTTTCTTGGTTCTCAGTTCAATACTTTTCCTTTAGAGTTCTCCTTAATATTAATTGTGGAATCCATTTAAGAATTATTGGGATTTTTAAAGCCTTCCAGTTCCAGTCCATTTTTTAAAGGCATTGAAGTAAAGGGAGCTGAATTTAAACACATCACACACTTCCTTGCGCCATTTCTTGGCTAAAATTGTGAGAAGTTATCATAACTGTGCTTCTTTACATAATTTAATCAAATTACATTCTGGTGGGTTAAGCTTTTGGACATTCCATCATAGACCAACTAAACTAGTATCAAGTGAATTATATCAATAATCTTCTGGTCTTGCAGTTTTGGAAGGTTTTTTAGTATTTGTAAGTACACTCACCAAAGTCATGTGAGCTCGATTGGACCAAATTCTCCAACTTATAAAAAGTTTGTCTGGAATACAACAAACAGGTGATTAAGTGAACACATTTCATCACAAAGCCTATGGATTAACGGAAAGAGGCAAGCATGCAAATTTGGATTCTTGAAACGTCCCTACCTAAACAGACCAAATAGCAGTTTGGTCGATTCCACCAGCGCCGTTTCGGTAACCCAGGGAAAGCCAAAAATCTCCACGGTGTCCGCCTCAAATTCAGCCGGTGCTGGGTCAAGCTGCAGCAGCAACCTTTGAACGAAAAGCAACAACAGTAAGACTTGCCAATAAATAAAAAAACTCCAGCTTTGAAAGCTAGTGGCCAGATGTTTTTGTGGAAATAAAGAATACACACTTTAGAAACATGCTTTGGTTTTTTATTATAAGCTGCTATTTAGTCCAGATACAACAGACCATCCCAAAACAAGCTTTTAGTACACATGCCTCTTTTAAGTTTACAGATGACACAGTGCAACCTTTCAGAGTTCTGTTCTTACTCTTTGTTTTTCCTCCTAACAAGCCTTTCTTTATGGAAATTTGTATTATTTAGGTTTGCAGTAAACGGTGTTATTATTATGGAGTTTGTTTGTTCTCCACCCACGTTCTGGGGTTCTCCTGGAATACTCCAGCTTTGCAGAAGGCTTTTTAAACGGTCTGGATTTTTAATGTTGACTGTACCGTTTCAGAGACCCTCTTCCAAGGTATCCCTCAGAGGACAGAGCTCCAGTGTGTTCATCTTTGGCTTCATTGCAGCAGAAGCATGGAGGTTGAGTAGCTGTCAGATCAGACTGGTCGTCTGCGGCAAAGGGGGATACTGGTGGAGTGAGGGACTCGCTGAATTCTTCGGCCATGTTGTTGGGGGACAATCAGTCTCTCCTTCATCACATCAACCGGGGTAGAGGCATTAAAACATAGCTAATTTTGACAAAAATGATAGGGAAAAACATGCTTAAGGTAATTGGGAGATTGTTAGGTTTTCAAATACAGACCTTGTTAATGAGAGAATACAGCTAAACATGTTTGAGGCCATTTATAACACTTGCTACACAAAGCAGATTACAATATAACATTTTATAACAATGTCAAATGATTTAGAAGGATTGTACAGACTCTAATAAAATGTTAACAACCTAACTCAAAGACTAAAAGAAAATATTTGTAGCAGAAAACCAACAGCTTCAAAATCCTCCAATATTTTCTCAAATTGCTTTAGCGGCCATGTTTGCAACAAGACAACGCGATTTTATGTATATAAAAGGTTTAACTAGCGCAAGAGCAAAAAACATTAGATAAAAAGTTTCAATAAAACGCTGCCTTACCTTCAAATTAAAGTTCTGCTTTAATTAATTTTGGGAAATAAAACCTTAAACAAAAGCAATAATGTATAAAAACCACCCAGCAGTCGTTACTGTTTTGGTTTTCGGGCTCTCCCGCGTCTTGCTCACGCGCATGCGTGATCAACCTCGCGTTTGCTGATTGGTCAGAAGTTTCAACTTGGGCGTGGCTTGTGCTGTCACGTGTGGATTGACAAGATGTTTCCCTGCTGAGCACTTCCGTTATCGCTTTTTCCTGCAATGGGTTTGTACGTCTGTAATATATACAGAATGGCGATACGTCGGTGTACAAAAATTAATAAAATAGCAACCTGTTTTTTCATTAAAGAACGAGCATAATAAACAAAGCGACTGCTTGGTGTATTTAAATACGTTAACACAAAAAAGGCCTTTTTTTTGAAATATAGTACTCCAAAATGTCCGAATTTGTTATTACAAACGTGAACCTGTTTTGGTCCGTGTCTTTTTTTTACAGCCCAGTCTTCCTTTTCTGAGTGCTCTGCTCCCCGGTAGCCTAATTCAACATAATGCTGCAGTTATAGCCGGGTTTTCATCACGCACATCCTCATTTCCATATGCAGATCTGTCTCTCCCAGCCGTACCTCTTGCCATCACACCATTTCTTGCATTCTAATGCATTCTCGCATCTTTACACAATTACCCCCACCACCACCACCACCTCTCTCTTTCACCACACGCGGAGGACGAGCTCCTTTTTTTTTTTTTTTTGTTGTCCTGTTAAAACCAAGTAATTTCTGCACATTTAAGCCTAATTGTTTCCGACAGGAGAGGCGCGATAAAACAGGCTGCTTTGCATGTTTTTTTTTTGTTTTTTTTACTTTGCATCTTCTATCAACACGAGTCTGTAGAGATCGTGAAAAAAAAAATGGACGCGACGGGAATCTTGGTAACAACGACGTCCAGATCTGCTTTCAACAAGAGGCTGTCCATCTGTGAGGAGCCTCTATCGCCTGGATGAGAAAGGTAAAGGCCTTTTTTTTCCCCCTCTTCCTACACTTGCACTGTTCTATCCTGTGATGCAAAGCAGGAGAGAGAACTGAGCCTCCCCCATCCCTCTCCCCCTCCCCTCACTGTGGTCTATTCACTCAGATTATTTCCAGATTGTGTTTCCATTCTTTCTGTCTGGGAGTTTTTCCAGCTGAAACTTTACAACCAAGGATCAACTGACATCATGATCGCTGTACAGATGCGCGTTTATAATCCGGATAAATTCCATAGGCTGTGCTGCCGTGGGATTTCAATATGTCCAAATGATAACCCAGTGTTGTAATTACTTGCACCCTTTCATAGGGATTTAATAAACTGAGTGTGAAAAAGAGTGCACTGCCACCTTGAAAACACTCCCCTCTGTAAAATCCAAATGTTGGTCAATGATAGTGTTTGTGAAAGGAGAGATTATTCTGCTTCATGTTTTTAAACTTTTATGGACCACTTTTTGATGATCTGTTTTAGCTGCCTAAGTTGCTCAGTTGACAGCATGGTTGTTTTGCAGGAAATAAAAGTCTTCTTTCTGCGTTCATGTTCATTCAAGCGGGTGTTCTCAGGGTCTGAAAACACAACTGTTAGTTTAATTGATTGCTCTAAATTGTGTGTGTGTGTGTGTGTGTGTGTGTGTGTGTGTGTGTGTGTGTGTGTGTGTGTGTGTGTGTGTGTGTGTGTGTGTGTGGTTATTTTTTTGCTATTGTTTTGCCCTGTGCCTCTTGCCAATCTACTACTGGAGCTAAGCACTAGCTCCTTTGTGACCATGCATGGACAAGTGGGTATAGACACTGGATGGACGGAGGTTTAGTAGCTAACAAGATTTTTGTTTCAAGTAAAATAAAAATACACTAACATGCAGAGCAACATAAACTTAACCAACACCCAAAGATATTTAAAAAAGTAGCCTATTAAGTACTAATAGTTATACTGCCAAGTTATACTGTTAATATCTTTGAAAGCAAAGATACAGGTACTTCATCCATCCATTTTCTATACACCCATGTCCCTGTTGGGGTAGGATGGGTCTGCTGGCGCCTATCTCCAACTTACAACGGGTAGGGGCAGGGGTACACCCTAAACAGGTCGCCACTCCATCGCAGGGCAACACAGATACATACACGACAAACAACCACTCATACCTAAGGTAGACTTAGATTGCCCAATCAGCCTAACAGTCATGTTTTTGGACTGTGGGAGGAAGCCAGAGTACCCGGAGAGAACAGGGAGAACATGCGAACTCCTTGCAGAAAGACCCAAGGTTGAATTAAACTCAGAGCCTTCTTGCTGCATTGCAACAGTGCTACTCACTGCGCCACTGTGAAAAAAATAAACTCTGCCCTCCATTTTAATGTTTTTATGTCAATGGGGTGCTAAGGTAATAACCTGATCTGCTCATGTTGTTATGTAAGCCAACTCTATGCTAAATGTTGTTTTATTGTTTTGCAGAAATCATGGATAGTTCTATGTGTCATGATTTAGTTTGATTGTTCTAAACCAGTTGGTACTGTTTCTTTAAACTTCTGCTGCTAGAACATATTGGCCAGGTGACAAGATTCCTTATAGCCCAAGTAAAGAAGTAGCACAACAAATCTTTACGCTCCATCCAAATCATGCAGAGAAAAAACGGAATTATATATGACTCTGTTGTTTCACTTTTTGGGGTATCATGGACTGTTAATGCATTTATGACAAAAATGAATACAGAGTGAAATAATTATAAACATTGTTATATGAATTTGTTCCATAAAAATGTCAATTTAATCATTTAATTTCAAAATGTAAAAGTTATATTTCATTATTTGATTAAACATAACCCCTGGTCTAGGTCACGTCTAAAAATAATACAAATTACATGACCGACTCTTATTGTCTGCTTTATTAATAAATAGATATACTATCACCATGTTGAATGATTCATGCATATCCATGATGCACATTCTCTATGCAGCATATCTTAATGCTGCTTTATGGGATCAGCGATTTGGTGACTCTTGAAGCCATTGAAGTGCAGAGCAAGAACTCAGTATTCAATAAAGCTGAGGATTTAAGTTTTGTGACCTGGTGCATTGTACTGTTGGAAAAAGCAGGTAGACAAGTACTGTTGTCGTAGATGGGTGGATGGTTTAAATTATGCTTAGGAAAAACCCTACAGCGTTAAAACAGCACCACTACTTTTAATGATGCAATGGAGGAGGGATCCTGTGTTTTCTGATTTTGAAACCAAAAAATGAACTAAACTCAATCTCAAACTGAGATTGAGACTCAATTTTCCAAACTGTCATTTCAGTTTCCTTATTTTTTTTTTTGCCCAAACCATTCCACCAAAATTCATCTAACCTCTGACACGAAAAAAACTATACCTGAAACAATCTGGGCAAGTAACTGTTGCAACATTAAATTCCAATCTCCAACCTTTCTCACATCACCAGGGTTATTGAAAAAGCTTTTTTATTTTTTTTTAAATGACCAACGACTTTCATATATTTCAGTCCTGTTTCTATCTTCACCCGTGCAGTTAAACTCCCCCCTCTCATGTAAAAACTGACAAGCAGGGAAGGCAATAATCATGGATGCTCGAAGAACATCATGCTTTCAGGTGATAGATATCAGATATTAATATAAATAATTAGTTTTCAGTAATAAAAACAGTATTTACCCACCTCTGCATCAGATAATGATATAAAATTCAGTTTAAACATTTATGTGAGATATCTGAAAACTCCCACCCATGTTTTAAAATGCCAGTGCCAGGCTCACCACAGGGAACTTATTACACTTGTTTTAGCTCCTATCCAAAAGTTATACATAGAGTTTGTAATTGATATCAAGATCCTCCTCTGGTTCACAAAGCTTCATATGGCCTCTCTCCTTTATTCATCACTAACATCCATCTCCATCCACCCTTACTCCACTTGTAGTCTCTGGTTTCCCACTTCTGACTGAAGCACAGTAAACACAGAGCATTCTGTGTTTTCTTCTCTAAAATTGTGATTCCCATTCGTCTTGCAATCAGTTGTACTGTACTTCAGGTTTTGTCAAAATTATCTTTCGGTGCAGAACTTCAGTCAACGTGTTTTTTTTTTTGTTTTTGTTTTTCTAAGGTGCTTAAATCTGTTGTATTTGGTCCTTGTTGGCAGAAAAGTACAACAATTCATAACTCAATAACTGGTTGGGACGCTTCCTTGTTTGGGTTGATCACATTGAAGGCAGTGACAACAACTGTCTTGAAATATTGTATCTGTTCTGGCTTTGAGGGTGTGCTAAATGCATCTTAAAAATATAGCAGCACACGATAATGAAATCATAATTTCATCGGTTTTACATGTTTTTTCTCGTCCATAGTCAGAATTTCTGATGACTGGTCTGATGAGCTTTGGTGTCGTGGGAGAATACTTTATTGTTACTCTGTCCCAAAACATACCTTTCTAAAATACTCACCCGCTTGTGTCCGACACTGGAGGCTGACTTGACTTTCAAAGGTGACCCTAAAACTTTAAAAATGCCACGCGACAATAATGTGAACGTTGTGAAATTGTTATCGTACGACCTTTTGGACACCCTTGACAGTACAGTTTTACCATTAACTCCTCCTTTTTAAGAACTGTAGTCAGAGGTCGGTAATGAATTTGCATAATGAGTTACATCTTTTTTTTTTTGATGGCTCTGCGCTCTGAAAGATCTCTGTATTGTACAGGGAAGACTGCTAGTCTGTTTTATCTTAAAAAAAAAAAAAAAAACCTTGTGCCTCCAGTTTGATCAATTAAACTTCTGAAAGGACGCCCCACCCCCTCACCCCAACCACACACGCCCCCCTTTCTTTCCATTTCTCTGCCTCAGAGGAATATAAAGTTATCTGTCTTCCCAAGCGATATGAGGACGGAAATAAGTAGTTTGTCTATAAAAATGTCCAGGTACTTTATCAGAGTCCCAGAAGGCCCCGAGGCCCTGACACTGTTCAATGTGGCGCCGCTGTACCTCTGTTCCCTCCCTCTCTCCCTGTCTACTTTGTCTATGCAAGAGGCCAGCTACTGGCTGGGTGGGGTGTACACTGGAGTTAGCCCTCCCCCCTCCCCCTTAACACACACACACACACACACACACACACACACACATACACACACACACACACACATGCCCGTTGGATTGACTGGGGCTTGAGCCCCAAGTGAGGCTATCGATTTCAATCAGCAGCTTGGGAGATAGGAGCTGAGTGATGCTGTAGACTTTAAACAGGGGTCAGCTGTGTTGCTTGTTGTTTGGTGGAGAAATGCCGCAGGAGGAGGCTCTTTGCTTCCGATGAGATGTCAGATAAAGAAGCAAACAGAATTACTTCTTCACAGAGATGTCTTAATCGTCTGACTATGGAATTTTGGTGGATGTAAGCGTGTTTTGGCTGCTCCGTTGCTAAAATGTACTATATGCAAAAAAAATAAATTAAATGCCGTCATTGTGCACAAATGGCAGCCCGGCTGAAACTATCTGAGGAAGTAAATAACATTAATTTGAAGTTTCTGACCGGCTTGTGTGTTGATCCTACGTTTCATACGGCCTTTTTTTTTTTTTTACCCCCTTCTGACATCTTACAAACATTTACTCCTTGTATTTGGATTTTATGTGACAGATGAACATAAATTGCCACATATTTGTAGGAGGAAGGATAACGATTAATTCAACATTTGTTTGAAATCAAAATGTCATAAGTGTGACAAAGGGATGCAGCAAATGATAAAATTCAATGCAACCTTAAATGTGTTTCAGGTTTGTGTATAAATTGAACCGTTCCATAAATACAGCGAACTGAAGGCCCTTTTTAAGAGGACAGTATTAAATGCTGCAGACTGGTCACAAAGAAGTTGAATAAGATGCACTAAACTAACAGGCTTGGCATAAATCACATAAATTGCATAAGCAGCAAAGAGGTCCACGGTAACTCTGGGGGAGCTGTAAAGGAAGTTGATGACATCATCCGTTTTAGCACGCTAACACCTGTTAGCCGCCTTAGCAAACTACGGTGTGGCGTAGCGAGTCTCCCCATTTCTCTTAGCTAGAGGCCGGGGCAGCACCAAACCACCCTAAACTCTCTCTCTCTATATATATATGTATGTATTAATAGACTTATCTGCATCTACTTGTGTCTTGAGAGAAACCCACACATTCCACAGTGTGTTAATGCAGTTATGCAAGACAAACTAATATGTGTTATAGATTAAATTTTAATTATACTTCATCCTAAAAGGAATATATAATATAAAACATAATATAAAGTACATTGGCATTGTGCTTTTTTTTGGGGGGGGGTGTAGATCCCTTAGCACTGGTCATGTTTTAAGTAGCTCACAAGCTCGAAAAGTGCGAGTACCCCTGCTGTAGAGAGCCACAGCTCAGGTGGAACAAAAACAATTCTTTGGCCACTTTCAATCAGCAGGCACTTGACACAAATGAGATTTTATTTTGCCCATATGCGACTTGATTTTTTTAATGGCAGAGTGAGTTGCCCAGTCTGGATCTTTTTAACTTTAAATCACAACTTTGCCCCTTTCATATATTCAGATATATATCCAACAGTTTTCAAAGTGTCTTCAGTCAGAATGGTGATGTTGCATTTCATCTTACTTCTACGTCACTGACAAGAGACAACCTTCATATTGTGCACCAGGAGAAGTGCGAGGTGTGCACATGCTTTGGTTTCCGTAAATCAGAACTGAGCGTAACTTTAGGCTCCAGAACTTTAGCCTTTATGCGCAACAGTGTTAAGAAAAAGTTATTTAAAGAAATCCTTACGTGCGCAAGGTGGCACAAAACTGTAACAACTTATCCTGAAGTTGGAGGCATCATACTGTGACTATGTTGATGTTCAGCAACGATTCTAAGGCTCCTTGGAGTTAATTAGAATACAAAAGAGAATAGAAATAATCCTCAGTGGGGTATTTTAGGTATACCAACAGGGATTTACTGCATGTAAATACAAATATAAAATAGTCTCAATAGCTCTGTTGCTGAGCCGTTTCATTTGATCCACTGTTTTTTTTGTTTTTTTACTTCTGTTGTATTTTATTTATCATGTCGGTTTTGCTTATAAAGTATTCCCAATGCTTGTGCTTAGATTTTATTGGGTACATTTAATGTTTCTTTCTGTTTACTGATTAGTTTAGTTGCTTGTTTTGTTTCCCTTTAATTCCTGCCTTGTTCATTTTTTCCCCTTCTCTCTGCCTGCCCACGTTCTCTCCTTCCCAGCTGTTTTCCATCATCTCATCTTTCCTCTGCCTGCTCTCTTCTTGACTGCATTCACTTATCTCTGATTAACCATCTGGTTTCTCAGTCACACTCAAATCTCCCGTTGTGTATTTAAGCTCTTCGGGATCATCGTTTTATACTGGCTCCTCCCATTTCCTCCAGTGTCTTCATGTTTCTGGCCATTGCCCTTGTTACTCTTGCCTGGATTTCTTGTTTTTGCTGCCCTGAGTTTTGCATTTTTTTCATTGGGTTTATATTCCAATAAATTATCCTCTCACTACTTCTCTGCACTTGGGTCCTTAAATGCACAGCTTTTTGACACATTTGCAGCTCTTTGCTGATCGGGTCTAATAATACTTTTGACTGAGGCCAAATTTACAGCTTATAAAAATACTTTACTGTGCAGTGAGGTGTGTGCTGCGTATTGTAGAGTTACAGAAGCAGCCCAATATACAGAGAGGACGGTCCTCAACGCACCCTGAGACCTTTGTGCATGTCTTTCCCACTTTCTCTCTCCAATGATTTCCTGTCCAATGACTGTAAATGAAGGCCCACTCGTGTCAAAAAGTATAAAAACTAAAAATACTGTGCTGTTTAAATTAGAAGAAATGTGCAATTGATTAGGATAATTGAAAACAAAAATTTCAAAATGTGCACACGTATTAGTGCATAAACAACAGGCTATTTATAAGAAGTGAAAAAAGTGACAAACAACAGCTGGGATGTATACAGAAAGTGTTTAAGTTTGATGGGAGCAGTGATATTGTGAGCTTAAGCGCTGCTGGGGGGAAGGATCATTAATAACGCTTTCAGTCACTGAAAGTAGCTCTGCTTTGCAACAGCCTTTCCCTAGCTGAAGTCCCGATTATGGGAAACCCCAACAAAATGAGACAAAGAATGAGTAAATTCAAATTATATGACTATTTCTGCAATGCAAAGTAAGACATAGAAGCAGTTATAGTAATATTTTGACATTTCTTATCTAGTATTTAGTTTGAGCATTTAATGTGTTTCAAAACTACATCCCGCATAGCAGTTTAGTTAGTTTTGGCTGACAAGTGTGAGGTAACAATTTTTTTGTGATTCGTCATTGCTCAAAAAAAAATACAAGTTTAAAGATATTCTGCTAAAGTTCCTTTTTTGTGCTTAAACAGGGAAGTTAGTTCACTCAGTGCTGTAGTTTTTTTTCTCTCTCTCCTCTTCTCAGAAGTATTTGCATCAAGGCCAGGAGATTAAACGTGTGGGTTGGGAACTGGAGAGAGCGCGTTGTCTCGCTTGGGGCCCCCCCGAAGCCAGAGTTCTCGCTTTCATCGCGCGGGGTGAGAGATTTCTCCTGGACATTTCGGGCTGTGTGGCTACAGGTGGGTGGCTCACATCTTGTAGGTGGCAGCCACAGTGGATTTTATGTAAAAGTACAGAGGAGGTGGCTGTGGGCAAACTGTTTCACAACTGCCAATGTTCATTAGTCTGCTGGATCCTACACTGAAAACCTAATTTGTGTGCTTAGAGATGGTGCTTAACATCTACTGATGAATGTTGGAGGTAGTTGTGAAAATTGCTGTTTAATGTTTTTTCGCCTATAATTTAGGGACATTAGTAGCTGTAGGAGATACAATGGGTTGGCTAATTATGTTTGCATTATTATATTGTATGTTGATCACATAAACCGCTATCAGTATATGTTATGAATCGCGATAGGTGTGAGAATACTAGAAGATTTTGTACCCCTCTGTTTAGAAAAGTTTCATAGATAATTTGGTGATGTAACCATATCAGGCTTTAGTGTTTTATAATTTAATGTCATTCGGCATAATTTATGTTTGCATAAAAAAAGGAATTAATTGTAAAAAAAAAAAGAAAAAAAAAAAGGTTTTGTATTTCTTTTATTATAGGCTTCATGTTCAGTGCATCTTTCCTGGTGTGCTGCTTCCTGCTGCAGAGGATCGGTGTGACCACAGGGGGGCGTCATGGGACCAACCGCCACGTCTTCTACGCCGTCCAAATGAAGGGCGGCGCCAAAGCTGTCCAAGCTCTGGCCAAACAACACAGGCTGGAGTTCATCCATCAGGTCAGTGCGTGTTTTAAAACCCCTCTTATGTCCTCCACCTATGGGGATGCAGTGGCAAAATCCTGCAAGTGTGGGATTTTTTTTCTTCTTCTTCATTTTTAAGAGCTGCCAAAGTGCTGACTTCTATTTCCTACTTGAGGGATATCTGACTTTCATCAAATTACAGCAGCATTTCAGAATATTTCATATCTGATCAAAGACGCTCAGAGAAGTGCCTTCTCAGATTTACACACACACACACACACACACACACACACACACACACACACACACACACACACACACACACACACACACACACACACACACACACACACACACACACACACACCGTGCAGAAGACACATGATATGTCACAACGGCGACACGCACGTCATGGGCAAATACACAAAATTATCTGCAGCCAACCCGTCGCTGCTGTGAGAAATTTCTATACGCGTTGCAGGATTCAGCTGGATGCCACTGGAGATGTTTGGGTCTTTAAATGTTTGCCAGAGTTCTAATCTGTCCTGCTCAAATCTTGGCATTCATTTAATACTCCAAATGGTCCTATAGTTGTTAAGTCTCAAACTGTGTCAGCTTCCTTTCAAAGGTTCCTGATTTGACTTAAATAAGTAAAAGCGAGAGGTGTGTTGGGTTATTCTCTGAGAATGCTGAATAAGGGTATTAGAGAAGTACATGTAAACAAAGCCTATGTTTTTGACTTGGACGTTTCTCTGTAAATGATCTGAAAAGTAAGATATGTAACAAATTGGTTGCCGTTTCTTATTTGTTCCATTGATTTAAGACATTTTAAGGGAATTTATTTAATTGCGATTTAACGTAGAAATTTGATTTGATTAAAATACATTGGAACACAGTTAGACGCTCTTTTTAGTCCTGTAATTGAGTGTTTTATTTCTTCAAAAAACAAAGCATGCTATTTATCGTGAGGCCATAAAAGTATATTGAGGTTTTTAAAAACATTTAAAAATACATGGCACACACATTTCTAATGTTCCCCTATTTATGGCTGCGTACTGCCAAATAGCTGGCTGAAAGACAGTTTTCCCTCACTTACAAGTTTAACTATTAAAACATATTTTTAATTGTTAAAAACACAGGTACTCGCGATCTGACATAACACTGTTTTAAAGCACAGTTGGCAACCATTTCTAAGCAGCCTATCGCAACCTAGATCCATGATAAGAATATGGTAGTCATCATTCTGGAGGTACTAGTAGCTATTAGGTTCAAAACTAACATTTTAAATGAAATATTTACATGTCCTCACTATGTTTAAGTTTTCCATGACTTAAAATTATTATTATCATTTTTCAAATTTTGGTTATTAGTAAATAAGTTGTTAAGAGCTTTAATAGTATTATGGTAACACTTTCTTCCAACTGGTTAACAAGCCACAAACTGACTGTTAAGCAGTTGAGTGCAGGCTGGCTATCTCTACAGTTACTCTTATTTACCAGCTTTTCTCACCTTGTTATATTTGTGTTGCTCTTTTAAAGGATATCCTGCATAATAAGCACTTCTGCTACACATGGTGTGTTTATCTTTTGTTAAAAATATCTTTATAAGTTTAAATATTACAGCTTTTCTAGTTTGAATAGTAAAAAAAAAAATAATTAAGGCATGTTATTTTTGCTTAAACTATCTTACCTTGAAAATCTCACACCTGACCATCCCTAAACACAGTCCTGTGTTATGCCCTAACTTTCAAATTGCATATTGTTATACATTTTTATTTTGTTTGCATATATAAAAATCAGTTGACATCTCTGTGAAAGATCTTAAAAATGTTGTAACATACAATATTCACAAAAGTCAAAGTTTCCCCGCAAAGTTACTTAAGTAGATGCCACCTGATTAAATTGTTGAGCACAGTGTTGCAGCCTTTCCTTCATTTTCAGATGTGACGTATTGATATGTGCATTTTGACAGCATTGATTAGAGTGATTGGGAGTGTCCGTCAGCCCGGCGTGAGGCTGTGTGCTGCTTTTTCTCTGGGGAGCGGTTACGGCGGCTCTTTGTAACCTTGGCCCTGCTGCTCTGCTGCTGCCGCCGCCTCCTGAATCATGAATAAAACATGACTTTGACCTTTATCAGGAGTGTATTGGACGGCCCACCGTTCTGTCTTCCTGCTTGCCTGTCTCTCTCATTCTCATTGTCCCTCATGTATGCACACAAACACTCCTACAGTTGTTGTTGTTTTTTGGCTCTTTTCTAAACTATTTAGTCCCTTGATTCAATTGTAGCTCATGCAATACATACAATAAAGATAATTCTATCTATGTTTAGCCTAATTTTGAGTAAGAAGATGTCATTTGTAAGGAGAATTTACACTTAGTGTCCAATATACCCACTGATGAACCTCAGTCAGTCTTCCCTTCATGATATCCCTCCTCTGGTCCAACTGCATCCATTGTTTGTTTATCCTTTTGCCATAGGCTGATCCTAAATGTCGGCGACACTAAATGCCCTTTGTTAAGTCAGACCCAGTTTAATTGTGTAACCTGTGTTTGGCTCCTTGTGTTACTAGCAAAACATCACGTATTCAGAAGAAACGCCAAGCCTGCGTGGTTCGCTCTGATACCTTTATATAGTTTTGAAAACGCTGAAGGGGAATGAAAAGTCTGACAAGCCCAGTGCCAGCAAGAGAGGATCGTGATGTCTGTTGGCATTCCTGCACTAATGCCGCACGAGTGGAAGGGGAATCAAATGTCTCCATGCTGGCACTCAACATATTGCTGGTTCGCTTTGATTTAAGGTACGGGATCCAGGAAAATGTCATTGCGTGCCGCTATTGTGCAGATTTGACGTATTCATTTTGTAACTATGAAATGCAAAATGAAAAACTAAGGAGTAGACTTGTGATGATGTCTTTATGCCACAGATTTACTGCGATGTTTTGTTGTTCTGTTTTGTCTTTTTTGTTGGTGACAGCGTGAAGCTCTTTCTATCTTGCTGTTTTTTTTTTATCTTCAGTCATATAAAAACCAAACCTTATTGTCTTATTTGTCAGCAAAACCATTATATTAAACGGAGAATAATCTTATTCCCAACAGGATGCAGAGCAGTAAATTGTAGCAATGTTATATATCACTGCATATTAATAAGTCTCGTCTTCAGCCGTGTTCTATGGTGATGCTATGCTATCATATCAGTATCAGTAAATATCAGTAAAAAAAAAAAAAAAGATGTCTGCTCAGGTAATGGCAGCTATCCCAGATCCAAGAAGAACCTGATCCCAATCTAAAACGGATGATTTTCTGTTGGCCGTTATATCAGCTGGAAAAACAACAAGGCTGCGACTTGTGTGATGTTACACGTTGATAAAGCTCACAGGCTTACTCACATTACAGCCGACCCGGTTTTAAGTTGCAGCGCCGATTCTGCATAGTTTACACGTATTGTTTCTTGCTTAGTTAAAAGTCTGCAAATCCGATTAAAGGAAGATTAGGTGTGCAGTTGTCAATGCTTTTATTCAATATGGAATCACTGCTTTACAAGAATCAAACCCGTGTGTGTGTGTGTGTATTGAACTCTGACTTCAGGAAGTCCCTGGTCTCCATCCAGCGGTGAAAGGCCTCCCCTGCTCTCCTTTGAGGTGGAATACTGCCGACAGATTAGCATGTCATTACCATATCATTAGCATAACATTACCGCGGTGCAGCTTGGCTCACTGTCTGTGGACGCGCTATCTATCAGCTCATCAAGAGATTCAGACCTCACTCCGCTCCGTGCTTCCACCCTGCACCCCCCTCCCTTTTCCCCTGCAGAGCCGAGGTGTGTATTTCGTTTCGGTAAAGATGTAATTGAGGTAGACCATTGGATTTACCAGCTAAATGAAATCCCACAAACACTCCAGCATCAGTCGGGCTCTCCTGTTGTACACATTCACACGGCTCTGTCTGTGATGGCTTCTGGCGTTGCAGCTGATTTGGAATTTCTAAGGAAGCCTAAGTCAGATGCTTCTTATGGCAGAATTACGTCAGGATGTTACATTACAACCAAGTGTGTGTGTGTGTGTGTGTGTGTGTGTGTGTGTGTGTGTGTGTGTGTGTGTGTGTGTGTGTGTGTGTGTGTGTGTGTGTGTGTGTGTGTGTGTGTGTGTGTGTGTGTGTGTGTGTGTG
>JAVLVB010000286.1:2201646-2345792 GCA_032876305.1 Orestias chungarensis
GGGGCACTCGGGTGCAAAAAGAGACACCAATCCTCTAATGGTCGGGAGCGAGGGCCCATTCCATTAGTCAGGGGGCCCAGAGTTCATCACTGCTCCTCGGTGTGAGGAGGGCAGAGGAAGCGAAATGGAAGCAGGTGTTGGCCAGGGGCAAAACGGAGGGCAGCGCTGCACCAGCTGCATGCTGGGAAATGCAGCACTTTTATTTTTCCCCATCATCGGTTTCTCTCTTTGTTTCTGCTTCCACGTGCAAGCCCAAACACTCGTACGTTGTCAAGCATCGTGGAGAGGCTATACATATACACCCACGCTCTCACACACACACACACACACACACACACATACTCTCTTGACCTCCCAATCGCATGCTTCTGTCCCCGGTTACATTGAATTGAGTGAGATTTTTCTCAATTTTCCTTATCTCTTCCTTTCTTTCTCTCTCTCTCTTTCAACCTCATACTCATCCACTCTTTCATTCACTGGCTCATATCTCAATCTCTTTCATTTTCCCTTTGCTTACCGCCCTCCCCTTACTCCATCTTGGCATATACCTCACTTTAATTTTTAAATGGAGAGAGGGACCAGACTGTGGAATATGTGTGGAAGACGCAGTTTCCCTCACAGCGTGGGAATCTCTTGCAGGATGCAAAGGTAAGTGAAGAAGAAGAAGGAAGTAGATGGTGGTGGAGGAGAGCAAAAATTATACTACAACTCCCGCTCGCTCTCTGTGGGCTTGGATGATGTATAGCTGCAAAGGCCACATGTTGGCTGTGTGATGGATTAAAGCACTTTGTAAGAAAATTACTGGGAGCGCCTCAGCACATCCGAGTCTAGCCCCTTAATAAAACTCTCTTCAATATTGAAATGGAGAGAGAGAGGGGAAACACAGATGGATAAAGAAGATAAAAGACAATCGACAGGTGATGGAAGATGTGTGAAAACACGCACAGACACACACACACACGGACACACATTTTGGAGTTGATGGAGCAAAGTAGGAAATTACTTAAAATGTACATGTTGCGTTACTCCTTAGGTGAAGAGCAAATAAGGTCAAGTCAATTTTAATTTCATTTATTTTTTAATTTCCTTTATTTATTTTTTTGTTAATGGTCACAGGAAATCGTGATGCATAAATGGGGTGGAATATGTTTCAAAATACGATAAAAAAGTGCTGTTTATTTTGTATTGGACCATCTTTACTGCATTAACCCTAAATTAAATGTTGTTCCCAGCTCAATGTGGCTGAAGAAGGTACAGATAATGAATGGATACGTAAATAAAAATGTGAAATGTATTCTATATTCAGCCAGTAAAATCTAAAAATGTTACCTTGTTTGTTGTGTTGTTCTGCGAAGCCTCAAAGATTCATTAACAAAACAACACCATGAGCACTGAGGAACACGACAGGCAAGTCAGAAATGAGGTTTCGGCAAAGTTTAAAGCAGGCCAAAAACGTATCTCAAACTTTGAACATTTCAGTATTATTATGTGACAATTGTAAGACCATGGCGCAACTAACAAAGACATGTCCCTCCACCTAAACTGACAAGTAGAGGATTGAAAAGAGGGCAAATCTGGAGGAGCTACCAAGACCTTGAGTAAAATAATCTGTTACCACACCGACAATTAGGTTTCATCAGATGATTGGCCACAATCTGTGTATGGCACACATCATACGTGTAGACGGAGTTGCTCTGGGAAAATCAGACCATAACTGAACTTTGTTTGCCTACATACAAAACAAAATGTGTGAGCAAAAATTAGCACCACACATATTTCTTAGGAAGGGAAACAACTTTAGTGTAGACTTTGAAACCGGTTAGATGCAATCGTAGACAAAATCCTGTAAGCGGTGAAGGCTCCAGGGCAGGTTTACGTTTCAGTAAGCTTAAAAAGCATACAGCAAATTGAATATTTGGCTGAACAAAGTATTGACTAAGGGGGGAGCTAATTACAAATAAATACTCTCCTTTTTAGATGGGCTTTGATTTCTGTTTTCCAAAACTTTATTTTACCACCCTTCCGCATTAGATCGGAATACTTTTTGTTGTTTCGTCACTATAGTCAAGTAGATACTTTAGGAATACTCTTGTAAAACACTGTACTTTGGCCCACTATCAGATCACTTATCATAATCAATTAAACCAACACACTTTTAAAAAATGTCCTTTGTGATATATTTTTCTATAAACTTGTGATAAACACTCCTTAGAGCAGCTCAGTCCCAAAGCCCAAGAGATTAATGGCTTTACGGCTCAATTACAAATGGCTAAAAGTCTAACTTTATACTTTTCACTTTAAGATGGACAGTTAACTCAAAGACCAGCCCTTTTCCGTGGCTGTGTTTCCTCTTAATACTGTAACTTACAAGGCTTAACAGCTCACCCCATTTAACCCCCTGCCTTCATCACCCAGCCTCCCTCTCTCCACTGTTTCCTGCTTTTCCATTGCTGAGCCTGTGGAGCTGCCGTCCCCTGTGGGGCTGTTAGCAGTTACACATGCTGCTGTTTTTCTCCATAGGGTGGACCATCTCAAACAGCTTTCACACACTTCTTCAGTGACTCTGTATGTCTGTTTTATTTATTTATTTATTTTTAGTTATTTTTTATGCTTCCTTGATTAGTTAATTTTTACTTTCCTCTTTGGTGGATGCCAGCTAAAACTCAGCTCATGCATATGCTAAATGGGAAAGACATGCAATGTAACAGGACCCCAATGTGCACAACAGAATGTTTTATTGGCACAATGTTTTCACCTCGCGGTGATGCTAGAGGTATGCATAAAATATTTTTGATCTAGTAGGTTGGGAAGTTATGTGCTTTTTTTGGATTTTCACAACAAATTTATCTATCTCTTTTCTTTTAAAAACCTAAATAAAATCGTTTTCATTTAAAATAATGATTACGTTTGTTTCTAAAAGTAAAAGTACTTATAATAACTGTTACTAAAGGGTCTCTTTAAATGAGTTTTATTTTTCTGGACTGAGGGTAAAAAATAATCTTTGGGATTTTAAAGATGTCAGACCCCTGAGCTAAGATAAAACCCCTTATTTTCACGTTTTAATCTTTTCACTTTTTAAAATAAAGTGAGTGAAAAATGTAGGTTTGGGCAGTTGGAGAATTTTTTTTAATCATATTTCTTCGATTCTTATGTTTCACTGTATAGGTCCTCTATCATTAACATCTATCAACCTCTTATTAACATCTGCTGTTAAAGACTTAATTTGTATGTTAATGGTTATTCTACACATGATAAAAGCTGTGCTGGAAACATTTGAACAAGCAAACTGACAAATTGGAAAGAAACTGCTGCAGCTGGAAAGATTTGGTTGGAGCTTTAAAGGTATATCTAAATATATGAACACTGTCCTCAATACAACAATTATACAATTTAGAAAGGTTTCTGTCTTTCATAATATACTTTAACAAACCCCAGGCCTATCAAAAGTGACCATAATTCACTAAATGAATGTCATTTGAATAGTATGTTGTGGAACAGCTGAAGCATACAACATGTATGTTTGAACACTTTCATGATTAGTGTTCCCATGATTAGTGGCTTGCAGATCGGGTGGATTTGTCCAACAGCACTGTGTGTCAGGGACGCTCAACGTCCGTGCTGGAGAACATGAGTGAAAGAGTGGATAATTGATAGTGACAAGGCGCTCCCAGTCTTAATTGCAGCTGGTGAATTAGATTACCTTTTCAAAGTGCCTTCATTAGCAAATGGAGAACCACACCAATGGTCTCATGATTGGCCTCATATTGTTTTGTTGCGAACCTGCTCTGGCAGGGTGCAAAAAAAATAAATATTTATTTACTTTATGGATGTGTGTGTGTCTGTACAAGTGCATGTTTTTGGTTGGTTTTAAATTGCTCTGTATTTTACTTTTTTTATAATTGAATTGTCCGAAAATATTTGCATTATACACATCCAAAGTCAACAGTGTTAATAAAAAAAAATAAAAATCCTCTGACTTGATTATAAACCCTGGGCTGATTTTTTCCTTTTTTAAAGAGTTAAGTACAGACTTTTCCCCCCCTTGATTAATACATAAAAATAATTTCTTTGAAGGTTTTGTCTATACCTTTTGGTGTATATTTCTCCTTCCATTCCTGTGGGTACAATACACCTGTAGGCGTATTCCTCCTGTATAATCTTGGATTCAAAATCCTGAAAAAGTACCAATATTGTTTTAAAAATTGAAACTGATGGACTGATGCATATGGAGGCCTTCTACCATGTTATGAACACAAATGTCCCAAAGAAGCATTTGCACAGATGCTGGACCAGAACAAGCAAACACAGGAAATGAAAAGAAAGACCACACATTTTAGAAAAATGTCTCCTGCAGTCCAAAAGTATACCTGTTTTTTTCTCTTACGGTTGTAAAACAAACCTAACAAAGCTCAAGTGTCTGTAGATGAGACTGCTGATGAACGTTACAGTGGCACGCTATCTATCAGCTCATCAAGAGATTCAGACCTCACTCCTAATCAGATATTAGCCAAAGACCGTTTGTCTGACTCAACTAAACATCACTGTTTTCTAATTTGACAGCCGGGTACCCTGATATGCTGACATACAGAAGCTTTGCCTTATTGCATCCACCCAGCAAAACAGTGGCTCTACTATGCCTCACAGTAGGAATCAAATAAAATCCAATCAAATCAAAACTCCTTCTTTCATCTAAGGAGAAATTAAATGCTGTTGGAGTATCTCATTTAACTGAGCAGTTGTTGTAGATGGTAATGGCTTTGGGCAATAAGGATCTTCTGTAGCGTTCTGTTTTGCAACTAAGCTGAAGAAGCCTCTGACTGAAGAGACTCTGTTTTCCAGTAACAGTCTCATGAATAGGATGTTCAGGGTTGTCTATGATTTTCTTGATTTTATGTAAAATCATTTTTTCCATCATCAACTCCAGAGATTCCACATTTGTCCCCAGAACAAACCCAGACTTCTTAATCAGGTTTTTAGTCTTTATAGGTCCCTTGCTCTGACGCTGCGGCCCCAACAGATGATGACAGAGGAGATGACACTCTCAACAACAGACTTATAGAAGATCTGCAACATCTTGCTGTGAACCTTAAAGGATTTTAGCTTCCTCAGGAAGTAAGGTCAGCTCTGTCCCATCTTGTAGACCGCTTCAGTGTTGCGTCTCCAGTCCGGTCTGTTGTGTTCAAGAGGATTTCCTCCTTTGGATATTGTTTTACAGTGAATCCCTGGTTTGTCTGGCCATTGCTTACCTACACACTTCCATTCAACTCTCCTTTCCCTTCCCTGCTCTGTCTGGGATTTCTCTCACTGAGTGTGATTTCTCAGGAGGAATGTCTTCCTGGCCAATCAGCAAACAAAATGGGTTATGAATGATATCACAGTTTTTTTTCCTGCCCATTTAGAAAAGCATTCTGCCTCCTGATGAAATGGTCAACCTTAGTGTCTAATGTTATTTTGCTGTTTCGTGGCTGGAAACTGTGTCCCACTAAGCGTGCAGCTCTCATTACCAGCCAGTCGCGTTAAGCTCCGCACTTCTCTTTTTGCAGAGTCGGATCATTGTTTACAATGCATAAGCTTCATCAAGCTGGTGCATTACATACATCACGAACAAATATTAGCGACTAGGTAAAATCCGAACCAATTATTTAAAAATTCAACAGAGTCGACAGATCCAGCAAGCAACTGCTTCTTAATATTCGAGGGTCTAGATACTCTTTATGAAGCAGAGTAGAACAAGGGACTGTTATTTATGTTATTTTATTTTTTTTCCAGACTAACAACTGGACTAACTAACTGTTGGTCTGTTAGAACGTGACGTTCTGCGTGTGTTTCTGATCTTTTCAGAGCCTTTTCAGCTTTGCAGACAATGAACAAACCAAGAGGTAAAAACCAAAATGGAACTTGTGGCAGACATGAGTGTCTTCTTACAAAATGAGTTTCGTCTCATAGCTAAAACTCCAAAATCCTTCAGCCTTGGCAGCTGCAGCATCATCTATAACCATCCTTCCAGATCCTGTTTCCATATCTGTCTTCAGACACAGCTCCAGCATAAGCCCCCCCCCACACACACACCACCACCACAGAAAACACACACACAGGCATCCCCATATCTGTCTCATGCTTCATTCCCACCCCAGCCAGCCTGCAGCCCCCTGCTGAGTTAAATGGAGTGTGCTGGCATCAGGGGAGTCGTGTGTGCTCAGTTCAGCTCCGCTCAGCTGGGCTGCCAGTGTTATAAACTTGCTGTGTGATTATTGTCAGAGCTAGACTCCTCCACCCAGGACGTCTGTGCTGATGGGTACTATGTCACCGAGTACAGCCATCCATAGAGAGAGGATTGAGCAGGCAAAGGAGGGATTGAAACTGAGGTGAGAAAAAGCGGGGAGAATAATTGTTGGTGGCAGAGAAAAAAGAAAGGTGGCAGGGATTGAAGGAGAAAGGACAGAAACAGATAGAGTAAGGAGACGAGTTATCAAAGGAAAGAGAAAGCCAAGCTGAGTGAGAAAAGACTGATGTACATCTGTGGCAGCAGACAAAGACAAGGGAAGATACAGAGGGAGTGATATAAAGACTGAGAGATAGAAGAATAATGTGCTGGGAGAGGAGAGAAAGGCAGCAGGGAAATCAGTACTGCAGAGAAGAAGAAGAAGAGGCAGGGAGGGTGGATGGAATGAAAGCCAATGAAAGAAATTAGATAGAAATTTTTCAAGCGAATGATGTGTGCTTTGATTGTTTTCTCTCTCTCTTTCCTGTTCTTTCTCTGGCTCGTTCTAAACGGTCGGGATGTGGCCTGTATCTGCCGGCAAGAGGGAACTCAATTTGGGACAATTTACTCGGCAGTCTAAGCCCTGATGCACCCCGGGGACAGAGAATAGAGGGAATGAAAGTGAAGGAAGATAGAATCAGTGAGCCACACACACACGCATTCGCACAGAGACACACAACATGCGCCTGGCCCACAATTGCTGCCAAGTATATTTCACTTAGTTAGTTCTAACGCTCCCAGGCGGTCCATACGATTGAGTTTATAAGGCTTGGAAATGAAAAGCCTGGGATAAGGTTAGATAAACTCAGTGCTGTTTGATTTCGGCCCACCGCTCTAAGAAAAACCCACACAAGACAGATGTCTGAAGGGGATACACTGTAATAAGGTGGCGCGAATGGTCATAAGGGTGATTAAGAGTGAATACGATTTGCTTTTTGACCTGTTTGACGTCGCAGTTTTGATGGGTACAACGTTAAGATTTTACAAAAAGAAGAATTCATGTGTGTCTTTACAAACGGATTTTACGAGGTTATTTCTTTCGTAAAAAATTAGCGAACTAAGGAAATGTATGCTTTAAGCTATATCCAGTTTATGTATAACTTGACAGCGTATTATGTTCTTTCACTTGCAGGTTGGCAGCCTGGAGGGGATGTACACCTTAAAAGACAGCAGGGGGCGCCCTGATAGAGTCACCTTCGAGGGTAAACTTATATCTGCCCCTGGGGTAAGTGTTTGTAACTGACCCAGTGCAATACTTACTGTACTGTATAATGACATAATTTGTCCAACATGATAATATCACCGAGCTTCACTCTCTTTGTAATAACAGTATAAAGTAGATTTGCAGCTACAAGTATTAGTGGTTATTGTTCTGGTCGCCCTGGGTAAGAACCTCATTTTGTGCCTGATACACAGTATACAGTTTTGGTTGAAAAAACAAATGGGTTTTTATCCGTATTTTGTTTTGTTTAATTTGCAAACAGTAAAAAAATTATTCAGGCCATGTTTGACCATTCAAAAATACGGTCTCGTCTCTATTCTCTCCACTCGCCTATATCCAGTTGCCCAGGTTGAGTCTATGAGGCGAGAAGGCGGGTTACACCCTGGACATGTCGACAGTCCTGCTTTGTAGCACAGAAAAACACAACACAAACAAGCATCCACGCAGACTCACACCTAAAGACAATTTAGAGAGACTTATTAACCTAGCAGTCGTGTCTTTGGACTTTGAAAAGAAGCTGGAGTACCATGAGAGAATCCATGCATGCAGAGGAAGGACACACGAGGAAGAACATAACACTAATACTAATGTTATGTTCCAAAATAGCTGCCTTTTTTTAATATCCAAAACTTTATTTCCTCAGTTACTGGCAAAAGCATGACGTTTTTTGACAACTGCTCTGTCCTGTTTTGGATGCCATGTGGCTGGAAGGAATGTTGCAGATTTTTCATTTGGATATTTGTTACGATGTGTTACCATGGCAACTAGTTGGTTTACAACTCTGTTCTTTAACTTCAAGTCTATTGAAATGAATACCATCACAAATAAAAATAAAAAACATCAATTGTTGCCATACACTGCAGATAAGTGTAAAAGAAGGCAATGCTGAACTAGAGCAAAGAGGGCAGATGGAGAAGAAGAACGTTCCATCTGTCTCTTCCATCGGTTATCAGTGTGAGATCTCTGGCTAACACCTTGGATGCTGTTAACCGTTCGGAGACCAGTGTGCAAAGAAGGATGTTTCATAAAATTAAGAACATTATGGACAACCTTCCACATCTTCTTCATCAGATTGTTATGCTACAACAAAGTCATCAGAGTGTTCAGTCAGAGGCTTCTTTGGATCTGCAGTACAACCTACAACTACAGGAGATCATCCCTGTCCATGACTGTTAGCATCTACAACAAATCTTTGAAGAAACTTGGGTTTAACACCATTTATTTTCCCTTGGGATTAATGAAGTTACTTTGTAATTAATTGAATTGAAGAAGAAGAAAAAAAATTTCTCTCTGAGCAGAGGCTACACATGGGACAGAAAACCTTTCTTTGATTTTCCGAGTCCTCTTGCTGCCCACTGACAAACTGGCACCCTGGGTGTTAAACCAAATCATTCTTATCAAAATGTGCCACAAGCAGACTACGAGTAAATACATCAGTTCTGATTTTGCCCAGCATGGGTATGCAAATGAAACTTCATTTGGTTGTTATTAGTGCTTTAATCAGAGTCTAGCGTTGATGAGCAAGAAGACGAACATTAAACAGATAATATGGTGAGGGATGCATAAAAGCATGTTCGTGCTCCTCTTTTCAGTCTTCGCCCTTTCGCGCCACCCACTATCACTTAGTGTCTCCCACCTTCAGCAGACCGTTCTGCATCACTGGTTGAACACACAATGCAGCCTCCTGACTGCGCTTTAGTTGCCAGGGAAACGGTCACCCTCGGAAATATCCCATGACAGCGCAGGGCGAAGGAGGCGGGAAGACAGGAAGGGTCTCAGATGTAGCATTGGCCATGCACGTTCTGCACGGCGCACCGGACCTTTGGACCTTCCTCATCGCATCCGCTTCAGTCTCACACACACACACGTTTGGATATTCTCACAGACAGGGATGCAAGTACAAGCAGGAATAACAGCAGAAAATGAGGAGAGGAATATTCCTAACTCTGATTTAGAGTTACCATCTGAATCCGAGCGCATGTGATTAATTGACGTAATTTATGCACGATCTCCAGTGGCTCTATGTATGGTTCATGATTTCATTAAACTGTTATTTTAATTACTTTTCTACTTTCATAACTTAGGTTAGAATTAAAATGTTCCCCATTTTCTAATGAGTTGTAAATTATTAGATTGCACAAATAAGGTTCTTTCCGCCGTTGATAAGCTGTTATATTTTTCTAATAGGATTTTTCACTATTATTCATTTGAAATAGTTTCATACTCGAAGCTATTGGCCATTATTTTTGTGATTTTATTAAGGACATTTAGTCTGATTATGTGTTTTCTTAGGAAAAAAAAAAACAAATACGGATGTTTTTATAGTCCCGTAAATCCTTAGTTGGGCTCTGGTGACCATTATTCCAGAGCCACGAAATTGGTTTGATGCTTACGTTTTAAAAAAGTGAGACATGTTATTAAAAAAGTATATATGTCAACATTATATTTTGTTTGTAAGGGTTTCAAAACAAAAATAAATTGCACAACAAGCATAGAAAAATACACTATAAAGTACAGAGTTGATTATCTGATTCTCTGCCTGCTCCCTGCTGCTTCCACTCACCTGTGATTTGGTCCTCTTGTTCTTTTGTCACTTTCACATATTACTGAGTATATAAGCTCTTCTCTGTCTCTCCGCACCCAATAAATAAATCCTTTGTTTTTTCACTTTTCTTAGTCTGCTGTTTGTTTTTATTTCTTAGCCCTGGCTCCTTTTGCCATAAGTAGTTTTTCAGGAATGGTATTAAAATGACCGTTTATCTTCCCAACTTCAGACTTCAATTCACTGTTTCCTGCTTCTACCTGAAATGCGTCAAAAGGTTTTCTTTTCTTAATATTGAGAACATAAGACTAGACATTCTAAAAGAGTGTCCATGTATAATGTAGTATGTCATTCTACATTAGGGGTTCCTATTCTGCTTTTGTCTTGAATAGTGTTATCCACCTACTGGCAAACTGTAAAATGTCCAAATCATTCCTCTTGCAGTTTCAGTTTAAAATCACACAAGCATGTCTCTTACTGAACTTTGCACTGACCTTTTTCAAAATGTCTCCAGCACAACCACCGGCGTCTAACGTACGAAAGCAGGACTATGTTGGTTTGTTACACACCTAATGAACGCACAGTAAATCTTTGGTTTCACTATGCATCAGTGTTGAGATTGGATTTTTCTCCTTTTCTTTTTCTAAATCTGCTTAATGAATTCAACCGTCCTATTTATGAATAATAACAACTGACAGCATCAAGAGCGTAAGCACAGGCAGCAGATGAGTTTGAAACACTGGGACGTGTTTCCTCTATCACAAGGATATTTTAAAAGGTAATTTGGATTATTCCTAATATGACTAGCAATGGTCACCCTTCAATAAACTGTAAGTAGTTTTCTATTTCATGTTTGAGTGTTACTAATATTTCATTTCTTTAGCTGGAATATCTCCCTACCTTTTATTTAACCCTTGTTTAATAAAACATGATGACTTACAGTGTAAGTAATAGTCCTAGTTTTAAAGGGAGTTTTTACACATGTAGTTCATTTATTTTTTACCAAATCACTCTATGAAATTGTAAGTTTTGAAGTTAGATTTTACACAGAGAAAATGACATGAGAACATTTTTGCCAGATCTGCAAGAAATGTGAATGTAGGGAGCAGGTGCTCTGTTTCGAGCTAGTTGAAGGCGCCGAGAATTTATTAATATAAATTTGTGATTCTGAATAGTGCTTCGCTTAAATCTAACTGACAAGGATTTTCAGAGGAGTTGAAAGTTGTATTTGGCTTTACGATTTAAAACAAGAAAACTCGACACCTACATATTAGTCAGTTTACAATGTCCCACTATGCAACGTATACCTGGCTATGAGAAAGTGTTTGGCTCAAGCTTGCACCAAACACTAAGTAGCTGTCAGATCAAGGTTAAATCACATTTACAACATAAATGAACCACCGTAGAGTTTGTTTTGAACGGTACTGAGACCAGCTTTTAGACATCACCTTTGTCCAATTGCTGTTTTCATATATACACAAACTGACTTATCAACTCAGATAGAAAACTACCCTTGAAGCAGCAGACCTGGACATGCTGGACATGCTAGTTAAATAGTAAATGCAGATTTAAATATAATCTTGTGTAACCTTATATATCTAAAACACATTATTCTAAACCTGTCTATTTTAGAACTTCTGGTGTTTGTCTAGGGTTTTTAGAATGATAGAAGTAAGAAATGGCTTTACTTTATTCTTCTATATCTCTGTGTTTAGGATTGTCCAACTGCAGCATGTTTATTTCAGTTTGATGGCCTTTTAAATTTGTTTCTGGATATTAGAGAGCGTTCAGTCAGCTTCTCCAACAATTCCCCCTGGGGCTTGATTACTCACTTTTAGGAATGCTGTAAATTCCCAAAAGTAGCACACAGACATTGAATCATTGTGAAGAAACCATTGAAATTAAAAACCCTTATAGTATAAATAGTTTTCATAAATCTTAAAGATGGAGACATATGGAAAAAGTGGAGTTTTTGTAATGAGTCTGCATTTGCTGCTCACCATAGACGTTGAAAAATCAGAAATGAATGGGTTAGAATCCAGTTTATTCACTTAGGAAAATGTCAAATTTCTTAGGACAATGTAGAAAAGGTGAAGGTGCTTGCCTCAGTGTTCAACTTACCAACAACTGTAGCCGTACTCCACACATAGCAATGATTAGAATTCAGTGACCGAATGGCGTATCTGGGGGATACGCCATTCCTTGGCTTTAAATTTGATAATACAAATTTCCTTGTCTTTTCATTAAAAATAATTGTTAAATTGTAAAACTGTTGTTCAATGTTGGAGCAGGTGGAGCATTTTAATCTCAGACTTTGAAATCCAACTCTATTAGGCAGGCTATAGTACAGTATTTTAAAGCATGTAGAATTTTTTTTAGAAAACCTCAAAACAAAAACACTCAATCCAAAATGCGCATGATTAAAAGGGTCTCGCTTTGTCATTTTGATTATGAATTGCTATAAAAATTATACATTGTCAGTTGATTAAACATTTTGATTTTTAGAAGTTAGCTAGAATTCTTTGTTTGGGTCTTCTGCTTAATAGGACGATAGAGTGCCTAAAACATTGTTACGTTGATGTAAACAAGATTTGTTTGGTAAAATTGAAATAAAGCTAAAAAAAAGCTCAGCGAATCTTAGGAATCACAAAATCACTTGCATAACAACTTGTTTCCCTCTTAATCCACAAATTATTCTGTGGTATGACTCCTTGGATGCCCTATAATATTCCTTACTCACTGTGTTATATTACAGAAAAATAAATTCTGCCTTTGAAAATACCCTTTTGGGACCAGCTAATAGCAGATTTAACACACAAGCACAGACAATTGAAAAATCAGACGTACTTGTGTTGATAAAAAAACAACTTGTTGTGACCTGGCTTGCATAAATCTTAAGTAAGCTAAAGTGATTATTTGAGCACTAAGAGACAGTGAAACAAATAAAGGGACGGTGAACACACCCTTGATCCCAATATACAATACTAATTGAAACAGGGGAGTTTGGATAACTTTATGTTCCACTGAATTAGCTATGTCAGCATTTCAACCGCACAAGATGTGAAACAACAGTTTTATGGTCCTGTAATGCTTTCAAGTTAGATCCAAATACGGAAAAATAGACAATTCAAAATAGAGGCTAAGTGGATCTGACTTACTTCAGTGAACTGTAAGAATTATCCTAGACCAAAGTCTTAATATATTACCTTTTGTTGGGGTTCTGCAGGTGTTAAATGGGTGTTACTGTTGTAGGAACCTTGAAGCTTGTGTTGAACTTTAGTTGAAAACATGTGAGGTGTATTATTAATCCAAAATGTCATGAATTAATTATCAGATAAAGATATGTTACATTTTGCTGCTCATTACGTATTCTTCTGTAGGAAATAAGGATATTTTTAAGCAACTTTCAAACATTCTGTTAAAGGGAAAATTATAAAAAATCCCAGACTAGTTTTTGAAATTTTGATGCTGCAGGAAATTCACTTTAAAGTATTTTTTAGTTTGGGCCACATAGAAAGTTTAAATATAATAACTGCTGATTTTCTTAATGTCTTAAAAATAATGATATGTGTTTAGGAGAAAATGCTTTTTTTTTTTTTTTTTTGAGGTACTAAAATACTATAGTCTTAAGTAAATCGTAGGTTTTCTGAACGGATTCGTTACTTGCAGGCTGCCAGCCAGAAAACCTTGTTCGGCTAGTTTTCGTCTGCTTGGTTCTCTTTCTCTCCTCGGCCTACTTATCCATTTACACAGAATAAAAACATTTGAGTTTTCCGTCAGTGCCTCCTCACTATTGAGTCTTGTATCTGTGTGTGCGTGCACGTGTTTCCCTCTTACTTCTTTATTTTTTATTTTTAGACTCTAGTCACATCCTCAATCCCGCGGCCCTATAAGGAGCTTTCACGCCTTTTGGTTTGCTTTAGATGTTTAATACCCCCTCTCTTTTGTGTCAGGAAGCCGGAGAGGCGTTAAGAAGCGCTGATAAACCCCACTTAGATCCCTTCCTGGCCCGTCACCCTGGCCTGCCGGGCCGCTTTAGCTGGGAACTGATCTGTGACGGCCTGCCACTCAAACTGAGCACTTCTGAAGGCTGACACAATGGAGTGAGCAACAACAGCAGAAGGCCCAAGGGGGCGTGAGGAGAGTGGGAGGAGAAGGAGGGAGAGAGGGGCAAGGGGTGCCCTGAAAGAAGGCTCAAGGAGGGGCCAGAGTGTATCTGTCTGTTATCTGTTTCCTCTCTTGCACTCTTTTCAGCTCCCCCTCCCTCCTCTTATTGCTTTCCACTCTAGAGCTCACACTCTTTTACTGTCAGCAACACACACAAATCATGTCCTCTGTAGTTTTTTCCCTCCTGTTGTCGAGGTTTTAGGCCTGACAGAAAGATGAGAGATTGAATAAAGGGGCAGACAGTTGGCGGGTGGGTCTGTGTGAGAGTTGGCAGCCAGATAATAATCAGCAGTGCGGTGTGTTGTACTGGTGATGGTGGGTCATTTGCAGCATTCACTGCTTCCTGGCATGATGGGTCCAGTCTGCTCGAAGATCAGGTCGGGTCTCACAGGGAAGCACGGTGCTGAGATTGACGGGCCCAGGGCAGGGTGGACCGGTGAGTGAGGGTGTGAGATGTGTCCACCACCGATGCAATTGCCATCAGTTTCCCATGGGGCCGTGAGTGGGTAGTGGAGCCCAAAATGTCAGACCTGATATCTGGGCAGCTCGGCTCGGCTATCAGGCTGCTGCAGCTGCCTGCCATCCACCGCATCCACTCATTCATACAGAGCACACACACACAGACACATTTCCACACCTTTCTGTCTCTGGTAGCAAATCCTACGTCAAATATAGCAACATATCTGTTCTCATACACATTCATGCATCCACAAAAAATTTAAAAAGAGTGTATTCACATGTAAATTTTTACTTACTATTATGGTCTCTTTTCTTAGCCCTCCTAAAAAAATGCTTAACAAAGGTTGTACTTTCCTTAAAAAACAACAACTTTTAAATCATTTGTGTTAATATAATGTTTTTTTGGACATTATTTCAGTAGTACATCTGAAACCTTGCCTTTTTTAACTGATGGATTGAGAAGACCTTAAAAAAAATTTACGACGAAAATTTTTATAATTACCTAATCTGTGGCGTCTCACGGTGTACTGTTAGAGCAAACCGCCCTCATACTTTCTTTATTTTCTCTCTCTGCCTATGTTCTATTTTTGTAATTGTCTGTTTAAATGTTAACTGTTTATTTCAGTGGCTTTTAGCGCTACTGGATCAATTGATCAATGATTTTGAAAAAAATAATAGGAAATGTTCCTCGTCCTGGTGGAGTAGACATTGGGAAAATGAACTTCCAACATGTACTTTCTTTATGCGTGATTTGTTAAAACAAATCTTTGGAAATGTGTCCTACCGAACGTTTAGATTTATACCCCAAATCCGACCAAAAATGAGGGGTGGTTATGGCCAAATCTGAATTCTTGATGGTTGGTTTGGATTTTTGCTCTATGGCATCTTTTAAAAGAGCCCACAATACATACAGCATGAAAAAAAATCAACATATCATAGTCTATGTAGACCAAAAGGATGTTAACCCTGCTGAGTAAAGAAAGTAAGACACAGATGGGAATTAGATGTAAGCACACCGCACAGCCAATGCACACATGGCCTCACCTTTCTCCGCTCCTATCAGTCACACATCCCAGACAATTTGCACTTGATTCCTTTTGTGACTACAAAATACAACATAATGGAAATAGACAACGTTACATTAAAGTACAAGAGGGAGAAGTTCCACAAGTAATCCAGCACTTAGCAAAAACTGAAAGGTTTCGGAGTTGGTCTCAAATTTGGGTCGAAAAACTAAAGTTGTAAGGATTATTTAAAAAATGCCCAGTTTTGGGCCTCTAATTGTAGGTAATTAGTGGTGTTGGAATGTCTACCGATTCGGGTGGGATTTGTTAAGGCTCAATTTAAACTTTGTTCCAAACTATAGGCTAAATATACTGCATAACACTAGGATAAAAATAAAACAAGATCCCTGAACTTACTTAAAATAGCATTACCTCATATCACGGTGCACTCCAGACGCTCTGTCTGTGCTCATGAAGATTCACTGTTTGAAATCGAATGTTGGAGCACCTCTAATTTACGGCAGCCCAAACTACTCTGTTATCGGTTTAGGTAATAATTATTTTGGACATGTAAGAACACACAGACTTTGCATCCACATTTTCCCCTTTACCCATGAAGCTTTGCATGAACAGACAAGCATGTTTACATGTAAACAAACCGAGCAAATATAGATTAAATCACATTTGAACATCGGCTCTTTGCTTTAAATGGGATAATCACAGTGACACTTAACATCATGTCCTGTTGTCCGTAACTGTGTGTTTATAAAGAAAGACAAAAAACAAATTAAGGTAAGTCACAAATCAGTTACTTAAAATACAAAATTGGATTGATAAAACATAAAAAACTTGAGTGTGATATAATAGCATAAGTAGTATTTTCTTTCCCTACACTGTACCACACTTCAAATTTTACACTTCTTATCCCTATTTACATGCACTATGCAACACAAAAGTGTATACAAATTGACACAAATTATTATTTTTGCTTAGACGCACAAAGAATTTGGTTTATTTTTATACCAACAGCATACAATAAAAAGGCCTTATTTGTTATTTCCATTGATGTTCCCTTACTGTCTTTCTTCCATTTCATCATGTAAACTCTGTGCTTATTTTGTGTGTTTTTGTATGTCAGCACTGTGTGTTGTGCGTGACAGTTGGATGATGAATATCCTGATGGCACCAGGGTCAGTGTCACAGACAGTGTTGTCTGTCAATTGCACCTTCTCCCCTGAGTCCAACCTTGAGCAGAAGTCCCTGAAGAGAGCTCAATGTGCTATTAAGGTCAATTCATGCTCATGCACGCACGCACATTCATACCTTGCAGAGCATGTGCCATTAGTACCTGGTAGGGCCTGGATTGACAGAGAGCGATTAGCTCCCTATCATGTGTATTGATCAGCTTGTCTTGGCTAGTTCTCAAAAGCGGGGGCTAGAGGGATTTAATACGACATTTGGGACAGACACTGAAGCCTACAGACACAAACAGACGTACACAACCTTTTACATTATTATCTGTCACCATATAAATGTTTAAGGAGCTTTTATGTTATTTATAATTTCAAAACTAACTGCCAGAATGTTATTTAAATTACATGAACTTTACTATTATTCATTGAATTGTTGTTTATTCAAGATATAATATAACCAGCGTCCATGCCTTTGGTGACATCACACGAGTCGTGAGACGACTGATCAGATTTGCTTTGAAGGATCACCTTTCCTCATGGTGTCATCAATTTTCCGAAGTGCACCGCGGTTTCCTTCTCCGAACCACACCCACCACCCACGTTTCACCGTTGCGATGGTAATCCAAAGATTAAATACCATATTGTTTTTTTGTATTGTAATGTAAAGTTATTTCCTCTTGTATAAGATATAAAATGTCAACCAACAGCCTTGTGATAACAAATAAAATTCCTTGATTCCTTGTTTTTAAACATATCTGGGGGAAAAAAACTGTTGATTCCTTGTGTTTAGAATTTACTTGAATTATTACAGTGCTGTATTTAAAGCCCAAACAATGTAGCTCATTATATGCTAATGTGCGAAGAAGCGGTTTCAGTCTGTTGGCAGATCTGTATGCATGGCACATCCTCTCCCTGTCGTGTGTGTTTAATGTCACGTATGAAGCGTCCCTATAACAGCTGTCCTTCGTGGGTAGTTAAGACCAGCTCCTAGCTTTTGTTAATTGAGTCTAATTGAAGAACATGAAAGGAGAATAAAGGCAGCAGGCTTTTAGGACATAAAAGACTGCAGCCGCCTCTCAGTAGTTTTTATTTTCAACCTCTTCCACTCTGATTTAAGTGTAAGCGGACAATAGTGGCCTGTCAGTGATAGGTATGCACGTGTGTGCGCGCGCGCACAGATTGGCGTGTGATCCGTCGTCTGATTTACTGCGCCCACCTTCACAAGAACCTGCCTCTTATCAGATCAAAGCCACAGGCAGGCGGGCTATGAAAGACGGCGTGCATGTGCGCATACATGTGCTCTGCAGAGGGCAAAGGTGTGGAGGAGATGGGAGTGTTTTTGTTGCTTTTAACCCCAGACAATGGCACTGCAGAGGAGAGACCAAGTGTCCACTCTTTGAACTAATGAGGACAACCTTTTACACTTCGACACAAAGTTGCACAACTGTCCATGCACGGTGGATTTTTCTCTCCTCTTTTGTCAAAGTACTATAAAATAAAAAGTACAATTTACCCTGTTAAATCCTGTTTCTTCACAAAACAAAGAGTTTGTATTAATCAGAGCGCAGATATTAGTGTCTGCTCTTGGAGGTATACGAGGATTTCATTGTTTTTTTTTTCTTCTTTTTTTTTTTTTGGCATGATCAAAGAAGGAAAAAGGCTAAAGAAATACATTCATTAATTTGTTTCTGTGATTTCTTAGGTCCTCTGGGTGGAAAGGCAACACTTTCGTTACAGGGACAAGCGGACTCCGCTGATGGGGCGAGAATATATTCCAACTAAAAGTACGTTTGGACTTCAGGTGTTTTTTAAACTAACAATTGGAACATGCTAAAACAGTTTTAATTCTTATTTTTGATAACTTTGCTAACAGGTTATGGTGATAGATTGCTCCAATATTATTGCAGGCAAAAAAACATATTTACAAAATAAAAATGTTAAAAGTATGCATTTTAACAATGGAACCTTTTCTCAGAATTAAGAGTAATTTACAAAGTGTATAAAACAGTGAAACCTATATTTATGACGTTTGCTGTTTATTGTCTGTTTTCTTTCAAATTTAATTTTTTCTTAGTTAATTTTTAAGTTCTTAAGATTTGGATTTTGAAAAAATAAAATAATAAACATAAAATAGTTTAAGAAAGTAAATTGAGAAAAATAAATAATGCATGTTAGTGTTTTTTTTGTTGTTGTTTTTTTCGCTGTCTTTCTCCAAAACAGTTATATAAACCCCAAAATTCAGTGTCTAAAAAAATTGTAAAACAGTGAGAAAGCTACAGGATATTAATGAAAAATAAAGAAAAAGTGTGGTATGAAAAGGTGAAGCTGAATCCAATCAAGAATTTCACGTAATGTGCTGATGAATCATATGCTTTGTACAAATGTCCCTATTTTGTTTGTCAAGATATTCCTGAACCAAAGACAAGATCATAAGCATCTAAGTAGGCTTATGAAGCTTTTTGGAGACACTGATTAAGTTTTTCAACACCTGCCCCCACTACCAATGACACTAAAATCTTGGATCAAAAACCTCTGTGGTTGGTTAGCCAACAAACTGGCCTGAATTACAGATTTGAGTGCATAGACATGAACATACTTTAAAAAGTCTGACATTTCTGTTTAAATCTTTTCTTTTCTTGATCTTATTTAAAGTTAAAACTTTTTATGACACTGCATGTTGGGTCTTTGTTATTACTAAGGCATAATCATCAAACCTACAAGAAAAAAAGACTTGTTACATTTTATTCTAGTTTTACTTTCCCATATGGAAAAGAATTACAGAAAACTTATAAGAAGTTTATATAAACTACACTAGTAAATATTTTTATTTAACTTTTGCATTATTATCATACAAGATATGAAAATAATTAAATATGATTAAAGTAAGATTAATGTTGGGGGGGAGGGGGCTATATTTGTGGTTTATGAGAAAAACTGAATGGCAAATGATGTTTTCTATGCATGTTTCATATAATCTTTAGAGTTTTTCAATATATGTTAATTTTAAGATGTAAAACATGAAAACATTATATGTAGGCTTTATGCTTGTAAAGTGTTTAAACTTTGCAGGGTAATTATAATTTTTTATGTTCTTTATGTAAATTTAATATAGGTTATGTTATTAAAATTACTAAAAAAGAATAAATATATACATGTTTTTGTATTTAGCAAATGCTTTTATCCAAAGCACCCTACAAAGTAGGCAGTAGCACGAAGGGTCTTGCCTATGGACCCACACTGAATGCTGTTGGTTGTAGCCCAGTTCTATTTTGAACCTGGGCCCCCAGCTTGAAATTCAGTTGACCTTTCCGTTTTTTTGTCAATTGCTTTTACATTATATTGCATTGCAAGTTTATGTTGTTTCTTATTTGTATGTCTCATATATATGGATCTTCACATAAGTCATTGATTTCACTGATAGTTGTCCAGCTCATATAAGTTTAATATTACACATATCTATTAGGGATATTGTATGTGGAATTACTGTCATATACTGTTCTTATAAGATCCCAAATCATACAACTTTCATATTGTACAACATTACTAAGGATCTTATGTCTTATTTGACCATCTTATGCATAACCTACAAGTTTCATACAAAATAGACCATCATCTTATATAATGTATATATATTTTTTCCATATAGGTTTTAAACAAGTCACCAGAAATATCACTTTTTTTTTTTCTTGACGCAGACTTATATTTTGAAGTATTTCTTAAATATTTGTTTATCTTAATTATAGATAAAGCACACAAACCAATCATGGAACTTTTTTTCTCTATATTTTACTTGCATGAGTTTATGTTTAACTTCATCACCATAACTGTGTGCAATGTCAGGTGACGGTAGAGGTGATTATTTTCTGGTGTCTTGATGTTATGATGGAGAGTGTGCACAAGAGTGATTAATCTTTTATACCACAGTGTGTAGTTAGATTGCAGACTCAGTCAAGCAAAGTTTAAGTCTAATAATCAAGAATCACCCCAGTTGAGTAAAGTGTGTAAGAAAGAAAAGGTGCAAATGAACTGCAAAAGGCAGAGACATTTTTTTTTAATAGGAGTTATTATACCTTAGTATAATCTATTATGTGTTTAAATGAACAGTGTGTTGATCTCAGATGTGTGACCGAAGTATAGTTAGCTGAGAAGCAACACTCGATAAACTTCATAAGCTGAAACATTGAGACTGATGCAAGGAAAGAAAAAAGACAGATAATCAAATGATGTCCCTAAGAGAGCAGATGGATGGTTCATCTCACAAGTCTCCTATTTTAAAATCCAAATCATTCTGCCATGATTGAAAATGACAAAACAGCAACGACAAAGATAAAGTCCAGCACACAGTTAAAATTTGTATGAAATATTTCCGTCCTGTCTTGAGTATGAGGGGGTTCTAAGTGTCTGACCAATTACATCCAAGCTAGACAAAACCAATTTACATGTTAAAGAAATCAAAGTCACGTTATTTCATGTTTAAATCAACATGAACAAAGACCAATCACTCCTTTAGACATACAATGGGGTTAAAGTATTTAATACTCCACTAGTGTTTAAGTCCCCCACTAAAATAGTGGGTTGAAGACTGATTCCTCACTTCAACTAAGATCTTTGATAGTAACGGAAGTGAGATCTTGCATGAAGCCACAATTTTAGGGAGATTGAAAGTTATCTGAGTTTCTCCCATTCTCTGCTTGCAATGCAACAGCTGTTAACTTATAACAAAGCTGTTTACATATTTTCCTTTAAGCCACCCAGGGCCTTGTGCAGGTCTAAAATTTATGTATTTTATTTTGGTGACAACGTAAAACAGATCGAATTATTATAAGTCCCGAGGGGAGGACAGCTGGGTATCTTAAGGAGGAATGACAATTCTTAATGGTTTGCTATTAATCACATAATTATTACATGCAATAAAATCAAAAGCAACTGATTTCAGTGATTTTCTCAATTCTTCTAGACTGTCTCACAGTTCAGGTGTACCTACAAGGAAAATTACAAAACTCTCCATTCTTTGTAACTAAAGATACTAAGGGTATACTTTTTAGACCCACATTTTGTTGCGAATGCAGCTGCAAAGCTTTTTAGGTATGTGTCTTCCAGCTGTGCACATGTGGAGATGGAAATTTCTGTCTATTTGCATAATTGCTCATTTACCACATTCTCAATAGGATTTCATGTCTGAACATTGACTGGCCCTTTGTACCATATGGAAATTATTGTAGAAACCTTGATAATAGGACTTACAATAACATCTACCCTTTGGGATCAATAAAGTATTTTTGCATGCTTGTAACTGAACCATTCTGTTGTAGCTCCGATAAGTCTCGTTGCTTTTCTCTTGCAAACTTCCAACATTTTTTCTATATTGGTCTGAATGTACCAGCATCCATATTCCCCTCAACTTTGTTGCGCCTCTGTGTCAAGTTTTGAAGAAAAGTATTCCCACTGCATGATTCTGCAACCATTGTGTATGGAGTTTTGGTCTCGTATTTTATGAGGAGTGCCTACTAACAGGCATTTGGCTCTGACACCAAGAAACAAAATAAGGATTTTATAATTGGTGCTGGAGTACGACTTAACATTTTAATCATTCTCAATTATGTTTTTTTGATTAATCTCAATATTATATAAATAATTGATTCATTTATTTCAAATGAATATAAAATTTTTAAGTCTAATATAATTTCTTTAACAGACCTTCATACAAATACAAAGGTGTTTTTAACAGCAACGTTAACTTTCTGTTTCTTGTAAATGTCGACCCAAACATTAACATGATCAAATTATATACAAACCCAAAGCTTCCTGCTAATGACAGGCAATAGAGTTATATTTATAGTTGATATTTATTTTAGCCTGTTTAAAACAAATTACCCTCGTTCCAAAAGCCAACATTACAACAGGGTTTGGTATTATTAGACTGAATCACTGTTTATGTGAATACCAACTTTTTGCTCTTATTTTTATACATTAATCTATTTCCTTTTTTTATAGAATGCACCGATTAAGTGTCATACAGCTGACAATTTGGATTAAATGACACCTAGGTCGCTTCAGCAACATGTTGTAAGGCTAGGCAATGTCATTGGGCAGATATCCATAATCTAAATTTCTCTATTAAAACCAGTAGCTCACATATCTAATGATTATTAAGTGTATAGAAATATGTTGACTTTTGTACTCATAACTATAGCAAACACTTTCCTTCTTGGTTAAGTTTTAAACATTTAAAACTTTAAAAATTTGTTTATAGCATAAACCTTAGACGTCTACATGCTTGTCATTTTATAATACAAAAATGCTGGATCTGAGGGAATTGATTTGGACTGCACATAATGCAATTTAAAGTGATTCGGCTGAATAGAGCTGAAGAGCAGGTCTGAGTTCACTTTATCTGCTCATACGGTGTTGGATGGTGAATGGGAGCTTTCTGTGCCGAAGAATAAACTGGCTCATGTCCTTCTGCAGCACTTCTCTCTGTCTACCTCTTTGTGTAAAACTTTCCTCACCTTGTCGCTCAGCCTCTGCTCTGACAGATGATAGGAAGGTACCAGAGGGAGGCAGAAAGATGAAACAGCCAGGAGATCATGGATGAAAGCTGCAGCTGTGTGTTGGTTCTCATAAAGGAAAAGGGAAAATAAAAAAAAGCCCTTCGATGCTTTGACCAGAGTGAACTTTTCACCGGTTTAATCCCGCTTGCCCAGTTGAGATCCCAACGGCCGATGGAAACGCTCTCCCTAAAATACCAGTCTAAAAAATCAATTCATCACCAACCAGTGACTTACTGTTTAGTGTAACCACATAATTGGTTAGTATCATAACCTCAGCTGCAGTCTTACTGTTCACCACCCATGGAAAAAGAGTGGGACAGAAAGCAAGTAATAATGTTTATTGGTTAATATTCTAGGTGCAGAATAGGACAACATTTTCATCATTTGTTTGATCCAGAATACTTGGTAAGGGTTTCAAACTTCAACAGCAATTAAAAAAACATCTTAGAAAGACAAATTTATGGAACCTTGATTTTTAATTTTTTTAAAATCTACTATTTTTATCCACCCGTTTTCTTGACACACATAACTTCACATGTTAAGTAAGTAAGCATACACTTACATGGCATTACCATAACGGAAAGGATCTGCTGAGCTTTGGAGCTAAATAGAAAACAACAGAGATTAAATTACAATAAAAACTTAACACAACAAGCATGTTTTTGATGGTGAGAGGAAGTTGGAGCATAACCAACAAACACACCAGAGAACAACCTTGTTCTGTTGGTTTTACCTTTGATTATTGATACATACATCTGACATTATTATTACATTATTTAACACCATTTTACAATATCACTATTATGTCATCCATTAGAACAAGATTAGTAAAGCCTAATATGGTTGTTGTTTTGTAAGTAAAAAAACAACCCACATGTTTTATGGTCACACCTTTATTGTTGGTCTATGAAGGAGAACTAAAATTTATTTTTGGGAATAAAATCTTATTAATAACTCATATCATGCTGTTTTGTTTAAGAGACCTGTTAAATGGTATTAGACATCTTAAGCTTATATAGGATCTAAAATATATAAACAAGAACATGTTACTTTTTGTTAAGCTTTGTTCTAATTGAAAGCAGATGTCGTTTTTTTTGTTAGCAAGAGAGACATTTTGTGTACATTTTGCGAGTGGTGATGATGAAATTCTCTATGTACCATAAAACCGGATATATAAATGTCATGGGGCTAAATACTTGTCATTTTCAAAATCATAACTATTGTAAAACCTCAATATGATGTATTGTAAATGACCGACTGCTAATTGGTGAACGATCTCGTCTGTCAAATTAGCTAATTATAAAATTGTGTGTTATATGCACATTGAATTCCTGTAAAGTCAAATATATAATATAGTTGCTTTAATTGACATACTTTTATTTTGTCAGGTTGGTGAAAGTCTTCAAATTGGATTGAGAAATATGATTTCTTATCTAAAGTAATCCCTGTTTTATAGAGGTACAAGGCACACTAGAAAAAATTACTTCAGTTGTAGAAAAGGACGAAATTGTCAATTTAGCTATTCTTTTGTGTGTGCAGGCTCGAGATATACACGTTTGCTTAGGTTTCAATGGCTAGGATATAGACTTTTTATCTTTATGTTAACATATAAATCAATCTTTAAGGGTATGCGTTCTATTAATAATGAATCTGCACAATATTCAGAATGGATAGAACAGCTTTGCAAGAGGTACTCAACAGAACTAGATACACAAAGACCGATCCTTCCTTCCCATCGCACTCCGTGTTGCTACTCTTTCTCACAACATGGTCAACGGTTCTTTAGATGCATTTTTATGGTGCAGCAACTGTGTTGCACGCAGTTGGAGTTCGTTAAATATCAGCCCTGTTCACAAAAACTCCACAGAAACAGTCCAAGTAAAACATGTCAAGGCAGAATCTCTGCAGAACCAACTTTGTTTTCTAGCCTTGCAGGAGAAAGCGTGACAATGAGTATAACAAGAACTACGTGGAGGCTTTCATAGAGACAGTAAACTGAGCCATGTTACAGTAATGAGATGGTAATTAGATGCTAATGAAATGCTAATTCCCACACAGTATTCCACCTCAGTGGTGAGAAGGGAATCTGGGAAGCCTTCCACCATTGGTTGAAGATCCAGGGATGTCTTGAAGTCAAAGCTCAAGTTATTGACAACGGTGGACTCCATACACACATGCGTGTTATAGATCTATGTGTTTGCAGGTTCCCAGAGGAAACAGCGTCCAGCTGACAGCCCCTCCGAGGACAGGATGGACGAGCAGTCCCTCACCTTCAACGACCCACTCTGGCCCATGCAGTGGGAACTGGTGGGTGTTATTACCTGTGTGGGTGTGTGTGTATGCGTCATCGTTTCCCTTATCGGGAAGTCTCCCCTGTCCTCTCTTTTTGTCTTGAAGAATGCTCTTCTGACAGGCATAAGTCAGACAGGCTTTCACGTGTGACTGGAGAAGGAGACAGAAGACAGACAGATAAGAGGATCATGAAGAAGGAAGGAGAATGGGTGAAGGGGTTTGTCCACGTTGAAGTGAGACAGATGTCTGGGATTGATGAGGCTTGGAGGAACACTGGCACACAACTGTGCTGAAACAACATGCCTTTTTCAGCTGTCTTGTTTATACATTTTTTTCCAAACCATATTTCTGAGGCCCAACAAGGATTCAGGAACAGCATTTTTGGACAGCATATTCACTTTGCTTTTAAAAAGCATACATTTAACTCCTGATAGCATACAAAACAGGGATCTTCCCTGTATGTACATTTTTAATTGCTTATAAACATAAATCATACCCGGCAGGAGATACTTGTAGTAATTATAGTTAAATTAAAAGGCTTGGGCGGATTTTACTGCTCGTTCACACAATCTTGAATCAACATGTACATTGTTAGGGAATCCTGCTGTATCCAACTTAAGTTAAATATGATTAATTTATATTAGTTTAAAATTAGACAAATAAAATTTCGATTCCCTCCTAACCCATTTGTCTATACTACTCAGTATGGCTAACAGTGCCTATTTAAAGTATTCTCCTACTTTGATGTTCCTGTTTTAGGACAATCATCATCAATCATCTTTATATATATATATATATATATATATATATATATATATATATAACAAATCAGTGATTGCATACATTTTCACCCTATGCAAGTCAGTATTTACCGGATGCACCTTTCGCCGCAGTCACAGCACAGCCTGTGTGGTCGAGTCTCCATCAGGCTTGCACATCTGGACGCTGTAATTTTCCTTTGTTGTTCCTGCTGAACTGAAGATCTGTCAGGTTGCGTGGGGATCTCTTTTCAAGTACTGCCACTAATCATGAATCGGATTAAGGCTCGCTCCACTCCACAGCATTCACCTTGTTGTCTTCAAACATTTACAGAACGTGCAGTTTTGCTGGATGGGGAAATAAAGCCACAGTTCTCTTGCAAATGGTAGCAATTTGTCCTCAAAGATTTCCCTGTATTTGCTGCATTCTTTTTAACTACTACCTTTACAATCCTTCCCAGGCCAGGGTCATGTGCATTTTCTTGTTGTTGATCATTACTCATTTGTAAAACGAATAAAAAAGGTAAAACATCTATATTTTTTTATAGGTGTTCTATGTGAGGGGGGTTAAGGATATGTTTACACTTGTGAGCTAGTTAATTGGACTCTAGGATGTCAGTAAATACTCTTCCACCTACTGGGCTAAGAAAAACAAGGTCTCTTCATCTTGAGGGATATCTTAATATTAATTGTTTAGTGGTTATAATTTTGAATTATTGAGTTTACATTGGTAGGAAATCTTAAACAATCAATTCTCTATTCAAGTGGACAATATGCATCACTTACTCTGTTTATCTGAGATTTTGACCATTACTATGTTCTTTAAGATACACTAACAGCATTAAATGTTTTACACTGTTTTTAAGGTTTAGTGACTCATAGTTGGATTATTTTTTAAACTCTAGCAAAAGCCAAAAAAAAAATAGTTAAAGCATCCGTTAATGTCTCTAAAGAGGAAGGATTGGAATATAATAGATGTAGTGTCAGTGGAGCTGCGCGCTGAACAAACTGAAGGTGCTTTGGAAGCTGAGGATGTGCTGCTTCCCCGAGGCCTAACCAAAAAGAAGGAAAATATTACAACTATGAGTAACAAGGTTAAAAATAAAGCTCTCAATGTATTGCTGAACCATATTCAGTTGAGTTTATATTTTGATTGCTAGTGTTCCACTGGGGGAACTCTTGTATCTTCACAAGATCCAAGATAAATCGCTGAATAGGGGAGGGTTGAGGCTGGAGCAGATGTCGGGAGCATGTTCATTTTTTAATACACAAAAAAAAAAGTCAAATGTACAGACACTGTACTATACTTTAAATTATTTAATACCATAGTATCACTCAGTAAACTGATTGAATTAATTATACGTTTTGCATTTTTCTAGATATTTCCAAGTCTAATGTTGGTATTGTTTTTGTATTGTAGGGCAGATAAAAAAAGGCGATTATATTTAATTGCTGAAAATGTAAAAGGCTTTAATAAAGACCCGAATATTTGACTTAGGCAGTTATTTTAAAGCATAAACAAACGTTATTGCGTAACTGTTACTTTCGTGTTTTTAATAGTTTGTTTTGTGTCTCTTACATAACCACAGCTGCTGCTTTTTGCTTATATCGATGAAATTCAATGATGAATTATATCACTGATTACTCTATCAATAATAAATCCCTCGCATGTTATTGCTATAAATACCCTGGGCAAGAATTTCTCAGCCAATCGACTCCGCAGACGTTCTTGAGTGACGCGTGAGGGCGAAATCTGGCAGAGTGAGGGGGAGGAGAGGCGGGCTCGCAGATTCACCCAGGCAACCATCAGCACATTGACTGACATCTCAGCTCTCGGGGCAAGTTGGAGGGATGAGAGTCAGGATGGGGGCGGCGGGTGGTGGAGACATTATCGAGGCGAGATGATGAAGTGAAGCTCAGAGCGTTAATATGAGCGTGATTTACAGCAAATAAGCTGTACTGAATTTAGAAATTTTATCGACAGGATTATTTTTGAAGCCTGGCATGATGCGTTCTGTATTACATGAAGTCTGACACATAAGTGATTATGTGATTTTCTTAACTATATGGGTTGATTATATAAAAAGGAATATAGGGCACAACTATCAATCACTGAGTAATCAGGAAAAAAGGACAGCCTTTATTAAAATAAAAAAACTTTCTTTCTCCTTTGCCTCTTTACCTTTCTCTCCTAAATTTCACTCTGTTGTGTTTAATCAGCCTCTGGTGGATGAAGATATTGATTGAGGGTCAGTAATCTGCTCAGGGTTGGCAGATTGCCAGGTCGAGACATGTATGTGCGCGTGTACACCAGTTTGATGTGTATGTTTGCAAAAATCCTGTATGTGTACGTCATAGAGTAATGTTTTCATAACCGACTGTGGGCAAATTCAGCCTGACACCTCTTGATTACAAGTTGAGCTGTTCTGTGGAGGATTTTGCTGAGTTGAATTTTGCAAACTATCTATACATAATGTTTGTATTCATATGTTTTCTCCTAAGTGTAATAAAGTTCAGGTGGATTGATTTTAGCCATTTTCTGCCAGGTATGGTCCCCGACCTTCTCAAATACCAGTCCACTATATGTTTCATTATTCACTGTGTCACCAGCAGTACTGAAACACCTCTTCAGGTGATCCAATCACATATATTAGGGCAGGTCTAGGAAACAGCAAAACCCTTTTCCGAACATTTGAAACACGCTGATCCAGGAATTATGGGCTCCGATCCAATCCCCAGTTTCTGAATTTAAATCCCTGCCGACTGCGATATTTTTTTACCCTGAATTTCTTTTGTGAAGCATGTATTGCTTTTTTGCAGGCAATAATGAATTTACCACACAATTGCTGTTTACACTGTTGCCATTTGTGTACAGACCGTCAATTATTTTAAAATGAATCGGCATGATCACATTTGCTACAATGCTACAATCACCACCAAGACAAAATGGGTCACATAAGAGTTGCACATTTTCTAATGTGCAATTTTTAATTGTTGACGTGTTGTAATATAATCTAGCAACCAAACGTATTCGTGAGTCATCTGAGAGAAGTTGTAAAATCATTTAAGCAAAATCTAACTATTTAAAAATACATAGTATGGTTTACTGTTACTTATGGGAGCCGCCATATTTGAGCAGCAAGCACCAAGTTGAAAGTTACATTGAAGAATCATGAGTTGTGGATTGGTTAATAGGTAATTGGTCTCGGTGAATTCTGCGGTGGTGATGTGTCCTATTAGGCAAAGGACTCAAACTTTCGTGACCTTCATATTGGTATAAGAACAGTGAATCGGGAGCTTTATGGAATGGCTCTTGATTGTCATGCAGCTCTATTCAGACATTACAATGCAGGTCATCAGCAGTCACGAAGGTCAGGCATTGGTGGAACCCTGTTCAACACGTCTGGGTTGTCTGCGTCGCATTGTGCCGAGTGAATGGTTTGGTGTGGGGCTGTTTGTAATAGACTGAATCTGGAGTTGCAGCGTATAAACACATTCTAGATCACTTTTTTGGTTTCCAACTCTGCAGGAACACGTTGGTAATTGCCCTGTCTATTCAAGCATAACTGAACATCAGAGCTTAAAGTAAAGGCGGTGTGGAGGAACGAAACGGGTCACCACAGAACTCTTACACCAGCATCCTTGTGATGATTTAGAGAAACTACAAGTCAGGTTATGTTGTTTAACACTACAAATGCTCACCTGAAAAATATCTTTCAAAACAGATCAATAAACGTGCTGAAGCTGCTACAGCTGCAAGCGGTGAGCGATCTCTGTGAGGAAGCATTTGCATTAATGTCGTCATTAAAATATATATGTGTAACGTAAGTCTGGCTATAAATGTGTAGGCGACAAAGAGAGGAACTGTTCAATTCTAATACTTTAGAGTTTTATTGTAAATTTGTGTTATGCATGAGGAGCTTTTGGTGCTGACTAACACAACATCACCATATTTGTATGAAGTGAATCAGCATTCATGATGCTTCTCTACAGTTCTTAAATGTAAGTTGAAAAAGAGTGTGTGCCCTTTCATAAGTGTGGAAGCATTAGAGTGTCTGTGTATGTGTTTGTGTCGCTGCATTTGAGTGTGTCTCCCCTCGAGCCAGTCCCAGTGTTCCGGTGGACGTTAGTCTGCTAGCAGCCTCCATTCATCTCCCTTATTCGTTCTCACTACAAAGCATTGCAGCTCCCCAGATGCTACCCGCCAAACACACAAACATATCCACACACATGTAGAAACACACACAATCCCCCAACAGAGGTGTTTTTTTCCCCCCACTCTGCTGTTCCTTCTCTTCTTTCTCGCTTAATCATAGCAACAGTTAAAGGACTGACTTTGAATATCAAATTAGCTGTGTGTATCTGTGTGAGTGTTTTTCTGTGTGGGAGAGCGAGTTTTGGGATTTCGTTGACATTTGTAGTTGGTCTGTGTGTGTGTGTGCACGGCCTTTACACGCTGCCTTTAAGTATCGGGTGTTTTGTGCCTGTGAGCGTACTGCATGTTTGCATTGGGAGGCAACACTGAAGCTGTATTAAGTGATCAAGTGAATGTATGTAGTTTGTGGAGATGGTGTGGCTCTGGGGAGCTGCTGTTATGGGTATTTCGCCTAACCATAGTGGTGTTTATTTCTCATCTATAAGCACAGACTTCTCTGTTTAAGTGTAGGTGGGTTTGAGGTGAAGAGGAGAAATCTGTTTGGGTGACTTGTCTGTGAACTTATCGGGTTCCTTATGGCGCTTTGAAACCACATGTACTTGAAGATGCATACACCATAAGTTATAGAGATAAAGGGTTCTTTTTAGTGCATATATTTCTGCTACGCTGCATCAAAAACACCTACTTTAAAGTGTGTAGGTTCCCTTATGGTGGCACTCTGGGACTGTGTAGGTGTCATGTGACATTTGACAGAGAGAAGTTGGTGGCGGATGACTAGATGGATCTCATGTATATATATGATATATTGTCCGTTGCCTGCATGAGGCATTTGGAGTCACATGTATGCAATTAGAAAAGGTTTAACAAATGACTATTACACTGCAATAGATAGTTCGTACAGATGTGTGGCCAATTACCAGTCTGTAATCTTTGCAAAGCTTCCGTGATTCCACCATCTTTTATTTTTAGTAAAGTAAAGGGGTGCTGTTTGTTTTTGCTTGCGTGTTCTGCATTGGCTGTCCTTGTGTAGATAACATACTTTCCTACAAGATTTCTGCTGTCCCTGGACTCCTTGTTAGAGTCTTGATGCGTCAGATTTCCTCCACTTCTTGTAGTGATGTTCACCACGCGGCATTTGGACATAAAGTTAATTGGATTTACCTGGTTTCCATGCCCCTAATAACCTTCCCAGAATGTAAGCCTCCATTTTTCAGTTACTCCATCTATTACCCATTCTGTTCTCCTTTTGAAAGCCTTTTTTTGAAACATGTTCCCTTTCGTTAGACACTATTTGTTTTTCCCCTCAAGTTTTCTGATGTGCTTGAAAGTTTTTCCTATTTAAAAAAAATAGGAATAAAAAATAAAATGACCTCAATATGAGACTTAGGTCCTCATGTCCTTTTGTCTGAATTTTCGTCTGACTCTAATGGTTAACAATTTAAACATTATTTTAATTCCTTCCCTAAAGGGGGTGATTGTTATTAAAAGCAGAAGCTACTTTCCAATGTTTAAGTAATCGGTCACTTACAGTAAAACAGGGTTTTACTGTTTCTAGAACACAGGCAAACTGATTTCTTAGATAAACTGTGTTTTGATTCTAAGGTTTAAAACTCAGAAGTAAATAAACCTTTCCATGATAATTTCAACATTCTTTTCGACTGAGCTTGACTCCAGCTCAGTTCCTACACTGGTATGAATTGCTATCCAGTTGTTTCTTTTTTGAATAAAAAAAACAACCTTTACAAAATAAATCGAGTACAACTGATCAGAGCTAAAAAAGTTTCTGCCAAAGTCTACCTCCCTGTTTTAGTGACACTAACCAACAATCCACACACCCCTGTAGAAAATGAAGTTTACTTTTAAACGCCTACCTTCACAATTTGTACTTTTATTGGAAATGGGCGGCAAAGGGAAAATTCCTACTAATGTGTAAATGCTTCATCTGACCTACAACCCCAAACACATCATTATGCATAGGGCAGAATAAATGCAGATTCTTTAAAACTTAGTGAAAGTGCCTTTACAGATCCAAATAAGTTTTTTTTTTTGTTTTTTTTACCAGTTAGATATTAGGCAGTTAAAAATTGACCATAAGTACTGATTTTGACATATTAAAACGAAAAAGTACACCTTGCTTACATTGAGTATTTAAGACTAATGCAAGTAAACTGGCTATAGTCTTTTTTATTAATCGTGTGTGTGTGTATCTAGTTTGCGCAGGGTGAATACAACTCCACTGGGTTTGACCTGAATGTGATGCCAGTTTGGAGGAACAACATAACCGGCAGCGGAGTGGTCGTCAGCATCATCGATGATGGTGAGTCTCACATCGTCGTAACTACCAGGAACATGCAGAGGTTGAGTTATTGTGGAAGTTCTGGAATCCTACGTGCAGCGTGAACATCCATTTTGGAACGACTCAAAAATAAATTATTAGTATAGTTTATATGAGAGGAGATTGCACAATGCAATTTATATAAAAAAGGTTTGCTGTAACTGTAACCTCTGACCAAGAAATGAAGACTGTGAATGATTTATCTAAGCTCCCCAAGCTGTGCCACCACCTTACCTCCATCATTTTCGTTTCAGTCACGCCACGGTGACAATTCATTTCTCTCCGATTGCCGGGATATCTGGCAACAAGGGAAATGAGAGAGCAGCATCTTATGGGCTCATTCATCAAGAACTAATTGAACCCTCCCTTGTCTCGAGTGCTGATAGAGCGGAGTAGTTGTTGGAATGTGAAGGTGTGTTTGAGCCATTGTCGTTTTTTGCAAGAACCTCTGATTCCTTCTTCTGGGTAATAAATCGCAGTTATTAGAAACAAACACAGTTTTCAGCGCTTGTTTACATGCGTTTGTGTTTTTCATCGTCTCGAGCATGTATGCAGCCCATTTCCTGGTTTTTTTATGGTAAGACTAAGAGTTGTGATGGAGACAGGGTCTTTGCTTTTTAACCCGTCTGCACGTTCTCTGAATCATTGTGTGTGCTTGGTTGGCGGTGGAGGTTAGATACAGAATGAGCAAGGCAGTGAGAGACTGAGAAAAAAGAAATTATATAGAGGAAAGATACAGAGAGAAATGTCAGGAGATAGCAAAAGCAAAAAGGATTCAGAGCGGGTGTGTGTTAATGTATGTGCATGGACGGGTGTGTGCATGAGAAAGGGAATTAGACTTGCACCAGTGAATCTCCCTTCCTCTGAGGCTATTGTACTCCGCTCCACCTCTCTGTATCGATTCCGCTGGGCAGGGGCTCCCTCGCTCTTTCCCTTTCTCTCTCTGTCTTTCCTTTCTTCTGTTTTCCCAGCTCATTTTTCCCACTCTCTCTTTGTTAACTAGACGGAGACGTTTTCCACTTTCCTTACGTTCCGTCTTTCTTTTTCGCTCTTCCTCCATTCTTTTTCATTTACCCCCCGTCTTCCTGGGAGTCTGGCTCTCGCAGCCAAAGGATCATGTTTCCCTCTCACCTTTAGCCAACCTTTCAATCGATGCCTATTGATTTTAATATCACAATGAAATAAATTATTTCTCTTTGAGTGAAAGCGTCCATGACTCAACCCGCCATAGTGTCGTTCTCCATCTCTGTCCTTCAGCTCTATTCCTTTGTTTTAGAGTTAATGTAATTGGTATCTGAGGCTGATCCTCTTAAAACATTGAATCACATTTAGTATGCCACTTTCAATTTATGCATCCATGTCTGGGTTTGCTCTTGACTCTCTTTTTACAAATGCTCTCAAAGGCACCCTTTAGATTTACCTGCCGTGGTTCTGTTTTATTGCCCTGGCTCGTAAGTTCTGATGATGACATTTACATATTTGATAAATAACACCTCGAGTGTGTCATCTTTTTCCCCATTTTTTCCCATTGAACAACAAACATTTGTGTAATTTATTGGGATTTTATGTGTTACATCATGATTTGAAGCATTCAAAATGTTCCAACCATTACACTGATTCAGTCCAATTAAATTCTCCTAATTATCAAAGTTAACCTAAATTTAGTTTATTCTCTGCATAAATCCAGAGATTTTTCCAGTGATAATAAGTTAACGTTCATTTTTCAAACAGTATTTCTAGCTCCTGACATTTTAAAGGTATGGAGGAGGATTTGGACCACTGAAGAAAAGGAAGTTTGATTTGAGATTATTTTGATTTGAGATTATAGATTAAAATTATTTTTCTCCTCTGTAAACAGATATGTTCAGGTTATCTTCAGAAAATGAATAGAGTATGAAACAACCATAACTCTGTTACCTGTATGTTCTGTCCTTTTATGGCTTTTACAAATTAATTATGATCAACAAAATTAGCCATTTTCAATAATTTAGTATGAGAACAAATTTTCATGAATTATCTTGATTGAGAAAAAGATTGCATGCCTTTGTATAAACGGAAGGTGGCTATAGTCACCTCTGCCCACCCTTTGGGGGCGCCACTGGCTTCAAAGTAGAGATTGTCTGTTTACATACACTTAACATACGATCTAATCAAGTCAATGAAGCTAAATTTACAAAAATGTAAGTCATGCATTCCACTTATTCGGCTTTCAGGATTACGTTTACGGTTAATATTTGGCAAAAAGGCATGTTTGGTACTACAAAGAAGTTGAAGATGTTCCTATGGTCAGATAAATTTAGCACTAGATATTTCTTTGAGCACACCATCCCAACCCCGGTTATAACACGGTACCAGTTGTGTGTGGATGTAGATGCAGCTTTCTTCGGGTTTAGGAAAGTGTTAAAATGTCATTCTTAAGCAGGTCAACGGTGGACTTTGCCGATATGACTAAAACTGCAAGACCAAGTCACCTATTTCTTATTTTTATCTTTTTCCTTCCTCTACTTTAAAATGATGCACTACTTTGAGCTATCTATCATGTAATACATGTAAAATTTAACATAATTTTCTGAATTATAGCATGACAAAATGTGAAACATGTTTTGGATGTCTCCTGCGAGGCACTGTAGTTTTTCTTGGGTTGGTTTCCTCTCACCTATCTGGCCAATAGGTCCAGCATGATTGTCATAGAGTTTAACGAAGAGTCAAAAAGCCTGCGGTAAATACGACGTTTACGTTCCTGATAAATACCACCTATGTCGTTTGCGATGACAGTTCTTCAAAAATATTTATTAGAATCCCTGATTCTCTTGATAAATGCGGCCCCTAGACACATTTATAGCTGAAATAAAAGACAGCTGTCATGCACGACGCACGTCAACATAAGCAGTGTTCATTAGACCGTCATCAGTAGGTCATGACCGCTGAGTGGGTTATGGATTCATTTGAGAAATTAGATCCCCGCCTCAACATGTCCTTCGACTTCACCCAGCTATCAGGAGAGGCCTCTGTCCGGTCGTGATCAAACAGACCCCAAGAACTTTTTGATTGATTAGCACTGAGGCCACCGTCATTACATGATATTGGTACACGGAATGCAAATGAGTCCACATCTTACTGGAAGATGAAGCCGGACCAGAGAATGATTGGATGGGGCGATCGTTGAAAAACAAAGAAACTTGGACAGTTTAACACAAAAAGTAAACACGATTATGTAAAACATCTAGTGTGTAGGATGTAATGACAGCTAGCAGAATGAACTGGATTACCTTGTAAAACTCTGTCTCATCAATGTATTTAATGTGCAAATGAGAACCTACAGTGTGAAGAACCTCAAACGCCAACTGTAGTTACTGGGTTTGCTTTGTAGTTTTTTTCATGATTTTGGATGCCAGTAAGTTAAAGACCTTTTGTTTATAGCTGAAACTACAATCTAGTGAATAATGTAACCCTAATCTAACAACAAAGCTGTATAAATGTTGTCATAATTCACAATGTATGTATTATCTGAGAAAGGAATGTGATAATTAATGTGATTATTAAGACTTTGCAGGCTGCTATATACTGTAGAGACTGAACTGTATATGTGATGTTGTACAAACCCAGCTGATTGGCTCAATAAGCTGTGTTCTCAAAGCACATGAAATATTTACTGCAGCGTCTGCTTGTGTTGGAGTGGTAATGCAGGAGGACAGAGTCTGGATAAAAAAACACAACGTCAGCCAGATGTTCTTACTTTATATTAAGAACTCATACAACCAGCCATTATTCTTTTTAACTGTTTATATTGCAAAGCTTTTATCATTACAAACGATTGCATTTGTGAAAATAACATTTAGAAATGAAAAAGATTTTAAAAAATCAACAAAAGTCACATTGCACACATACTGCAGCTACTACTGTTATGTGTTCGTTTAAGAAAAGAAGATGACGCTCTCCAGTTTGAGTTAGGGTTAGAAAACCTAGAATTGAAGCATGCAATACCTTTAGGTTTTAAAGATGACAATGAGCATCATATTAACATGCTTTAATCGAAAAACACAGCACTGCTTGAAATTTGTTTGAAATATGGTGGCCCAAAAGTTGGTGGAGAAGAAAGTAGTATTATTCCATGCGCTGCTCAGGAATTGGAGTGGAGAAAATTATTTACCCATGAATATAGTTACAAAATACTGTTTTACGTTTCCAATAAAACACACAAAGGAATCGCCATGAAGCAGCTAACGCAGTATTCTATACAAAAAGAGTCTGAAATAAATCCTCCAATGACTGATCGACTAAAAAAATCCAATACAGGCAGTCACATTATCTCCCTCCTCCTGCACAATGAGCAGATAAACCAACAGCTATGGGAATATCCCTGGCAAATTTATGTAGAATAACAGCTAATACAAAGACATATCAATATTTTTGAACAGTCCTTTGTTTCAGATTGTATTGATGTGTGTTTGATTATCACATTAATATGCTGAGCCACTCATTCTGATCTTACAGATTCAGTTAAAAGATGGTACAAGTACACTGTTTTCCCTTTACTGCTGAAAATTGTTGTCTGAATACAAAATGAACACGATTAATAGATTTTATACCGATCCCATGTTTTTGCGTTGAGGACTGGATTTCCTCCGCTCACCCAACACAAAATAAGTGTCAACAAAATCACGAGTGGTTATTTCACATGATGTTCTGAGCTGTTTCAACCCTAATTAAATTAAATTCAATTATTAAGGTGAGTCTGTGAATTGTCTGCTGGATTCTCCCCCTGCCAGCGTCTGTAACCTTGCTTACCGAGTCCTTGCTCATACTTGCCCTCTTAAATATATATATATATATATATATATATATATATATATATATATATATATATATATATATATATATATATATATATATATATATATATATATATATATATATATATATATATATATATATCAGAATCAGAATCAGGCTTTATTGGCCAAGTATGCTCACACATACAAGGAATTTGTTTTTGGTTACACAGATGCTTGCAGTGCACGACAAATACAGTAAAGAAATATTTGTAACATTTAGCATGTGTAATTTATATTAATATTTTTTTTTAAAAGTGAAATTTTGTGCAGTATAGAAACTATGGAAGTTATTAAAATATATAAATTAATTGTTCAATTGTTCATGAGAATAATGGAAGTTGGAAAAAGACCTTCTCTGTAGCCTGGTCATGCGGGTCTTCATGTGGCTGAAGCCTCGGCCTGATTGAAGGCACCGAAACAGGTGACGGCCAGGGTGAAACGGGTCGGTGATGATTTTCTCTGCAAGGTTCCTGGTTCTGGAGGCATGCAGTGCGGACAGCTTTACGCCGATGGTCCTCTCTGCAGACTTGATAATGCGCTGCAGTCTCTTGGTGCCGTGTTTTGTGATAGCATTGCCCCACACTGTGATGGATGTGGTGATAATGGACTCTATGATGGCTTTGTAGAACTGGACAATCAGCTCTTGGGCTAGGTTGAACTTCCTCAGCTGGTACAGAAAGTACATCCTCTGTTGAGCCCTCTTGATGATGGAGTTGATGTTGCTGTCCCACTTCAGGTCCTTGCAGATCGTTCTGGCCAGGAACTTGTAGGACTCCACAGCCATTACAGTCCTGTGTAGGATGGTGAGTGCTGGCAGGGTTGGGAGGCTCCTCCTGAAGTCCACGGTCATCTCCACTGTTTTTGCTGTGTTCAGCTACAGATTGTTCTGACTGCTCCAGAGGACAACCTGATCAACCACCCGTCTGTAAGCAGACTCATCACTGTCCTTGATGAGACCAATGACTGTTGTGTCATCTGCAAACTTCAGGATTTTAACAGAGGAGTCCATGTAGGTACAGTCATTTGTGTACAGCGAGAAGAGCAGTGGGGAGAGTACACAACCCTGTGGGGCACCCGTGCTGATGGTTCGGGTCAATGAAGTCCACTTTCCCAACCTCACCTGATGTTTTCTGCCATTAAGAAAGTCAGTATATATATATATATATATATATATATATATATATATATATATATATATATATATATATATATATATATATATATATATATATATATATATAAAACAACCTTTGTGGTTGTTTTTCTTCTACTCACTGTTGTTTTCTTTAGCCCTTTTATAGTTTGTTCAAACAGATGATGGACAGGTAAAAGTAAAAATATCATGATATCTCTTTTAACTATTACCATGACGTATTAACAGTATTCCTTGGTCTGTATTACTTAAGTTCTCTAATAAACTAGCGAAGCTTCACAAACCAGTTTATACTGAGACTGAATAGAACACAGTTGAACTCTGTCTCTGATTCTATGTTTCAATTGTCCTTTACTTTGTTGTATCAGAGAAAAGTGCCCACGAAACCAATTTTTTAAAATCATTTTATAGGTAAAATTATTATTTTGATTGCTTATTTGTAGTTTTTTGTTAATTAATATTAGTTTGTACTTCTGCCTTAGCAATATTATCTAATAAGCTAAATGATTAAACCTGAATCTACTTAGTTTAGCAGAATCCTGAGGTCATTTTCTTTTCTCTGAGGCTGTTTTGCTTACGATTTAAACCCCAGGTTACCAAGGTTTGTAACTATATCATAAGACAAAGTTTATCTTTATTGCCTGTCCAAATATCTTTAGATCACTCAGTTTGAAAGCTTGCGTCAAGGTCTGGGGCTTAAGGCCAAAATGCAGCAAAGGCTTGTTTGTGTCTGTTTGTATGGTCGGCTGTTTGGTTGAAATGACACTGTCCAGCCATGTAAAAGAGTCTTTGGCAGAAGGAGCGACAGAGTCAGCGCTTTTTCCTCCTCCCTCCTAACCCCCCTGCTGTTCAATCCATCCAGCTGCTGTCACCACAGGGGAGCAGACAATCTATCAAGGCATCGGGATGCATTCTCCTCACCTGCGCCGCGCCTTTAATGAACAGCCAACATGATCCCGGCTGACAAGCAGGAAATGGATGTAATAAAGATTGTTTCTGCATGCTCTTTGCATCCCTGATAAATCACCTCGCTGTGCAACAGATACGGGAGCCACATGGAAATTTGATTTCACACAGCAAGGGGGAGAAAGAAGAGAGCAATAGGTAAAGAAGAGAGCTGCTAGTAGAGGGGTCACTCTATTTTATTCCTCTTTTTCTCCAGCGGAGCAAGATGTGTAGAAGGGAAACACAAAAGCAGTTTTTATTATTATTGTGTATAAATTTTTTATTTTTCTATTTTTTTAAATGCTCTTACCTATCCAGGCCAGAAAATGTAGTAACTCGGAGCCTATACCACCTTAGTCAATAATAAATCTATGGTGTTCACACACAGTGCCTTGCAGAAATATTCATACCTCTTAAAATTCTCATTATTTTAAGTTAAAACCACTAACTTGGGTGTAGTTCAATGTAAATTCGGTGTAAAAGACAACAACCTGGGTTGGGGGAACAATGTTTGTAGATTCAGAATCATGTTACGTCTGCGAAAACACAATAGAAGAGCCACGACTTTGGTGGCAGAATCACTCAACAAGACAAGTAATATCTGTTTATCTGATATTTAAGCAGGATTTGTTTTTACAAAGCCATTGCTTTAAGTAACGCCTAATAAGTCGTGTTTGCCTTTTGCCACAAGCCAGATATCTGACTTTCGCATGTAATAGTCAGTAACATTACACGTCACCCTGAAAACAACATCACAAGTGTGAAGCATGACAGTGGCTGTTGTGATTGTTGCCTCATTTTACCCACAAATTGTTTTTTTATTTAGAAAAAACTTTTGAAAAAATGTCATCATAGATCAAAGGACAAATAAAAATTATGTGGTGACATAATAGCACACATCCCGAAAGTATTCACAGCCTTTTTTTCATATGTTACAATCTATTTAAAATTAAAAAAAGGATTAATCTTTTTTCTTCTTAAAAATAAATATAATTATTCTCTTCTTTTACATTGGGACAGGTTGGCTTAAATACCTTACTTTGCTGAATAAGAAAATCATTTAAATGCTTTTTGTAGTTAAGGTTATATTTGGTATTAAAAGGATCCGAAACATTAAACATAAAAATTTGCTCGATGATCCGATATTCTAAGTGTGACAAATTAAAAAACAGATGTCCTCAAAAAACAGACAGAACAGTCAACCATTACTGTCAAAACATGTACAGCAAATATTGAAAAAAAATATGTATTTAAGTTAAGAAATGTATCATAAAATCAGTAATTTTCAAACAGTGCCAAAAGTCCTCTATAATTAAAGTAGGAGATATTTTGTCTACATATTTTCCATTGTTGTAGATCTGTTTTCCCTTATGAACAGGATCCAAAATAAACGCCTGAGCCAGTGAGGAAGAAACTGCAACACGGATTTCTGATAAATTAAAGATTCTTTTCATACAAATCTCAGACTTTACAAAGTCAGAGAATTCCCCTCATTTGAAAATCTTATGTTATGCTTTTAGTTAATGCAAATGTAATGTAAATTGTCAGTTTTTTCTTTCAAATGTACTTTTTGTTTCTACCATTAGAGAATATATATAATATAAGAAATTTCTTCTAAATGTGTAAATGTAATCTTGAATTTTCAAAGTTTAGAGAATCTAATGCTCCCTAGACTCCTGACTCTTTAAAGAAAGAAAAAAGTGAGTTTATCCTCATCAACAACAAAAAAAAGAAAAAACCAACCAAAGAAAAAAAAGAAAAACTTCAAATGTATATTTGTAGAGTGTTCTAATTTTTTACATATATTTAGTAATATAATAAGTAAATACTTAAAAATTACAAGTTATGGACTCAACTAGTTTGAATGTTTTTATTTAAAAATACAATTAATTTTCACTTGTTCAAAATGAAAAATAGTGATATAATCAAACAATACTGTATTATTCTATGTTTTTGTAAAAACACAATAACACATTAATACAAACAGCCTGTCCTGGAGCTACAGCACACATATTGGTGCTGTGTAGGTAGAGAGCTCATCTAATTAGGGTTGCAATAAGAGCAAGAGACTATGTTAGTAAAACTTACCCTGAGGAACATTTGTAAATGGTGAAACTGCACTAGTCTATTGAAATATTTGTAAAATTATTTGCTCAGATTGAATAAACTTTAATGTTGGCATACAGTGCTTTCCAAAAGGATAAATGTTTTCATATGTCTTTATATCTTTATAATAAAACCAAAAGCCTAAAGTTAGATTACTCAAATATTATTCTTATAAACCCACAACCTACTAAGATATTGTTTTCCACCTAAACAGGTCTGTCTGATCCTGTGTGATCCTGGTATTTGAAGAAAGGACTATTAACGTTGACAGAACAAAAAGTAATTAAAATACTCAAAATATGTTTAAAATTAAATTGGACTTTAAGAAATAAATTAAAAATAATAATTCTTTCAAGGATCCAACACTACATTATTCAGTTTAGTACATGACTTTATTTACATGCTAAAATTTCAGAACAAAAGGTTTAGAATGTATTTATATGCTTTTTAGTAATCCAGATCACTGGCAGCTTTGTACATGTGAGTTTCTATTAACAGTAGATTTAATCTCTGCTTTAACAGCAGACAGGGTTTGCTGCACAGTAAGCCTGTTGTTGAAGTGACCTCACTCAGTTCTTTGGGAAAAGACAGAAAAAAATGTGCTAAAGATGCTACAGGGTCTAAAAAATCACTAAATATATTTTAACAAACCATAAGATAGGAACAGTGCTTGGTAATATTATGCATTGTATTCGCTAAATATATTTTAACAAACCATAAGATAGGAACAGTGGTTGGTAATATTATGCATTGTATTTGTTTTTCTTCAGACAGGAAACCTGGGCAGGACTAACAGTATTGCTTAATGCAGAGAAATTGTGAAAAGTAGAGAATATTAAAGAATGGTGCAATTTCACAACCCTGAACACGCAGTAAGATCTACAATAAGATCTACAATCAGTAGATTAAAATCAAAACATGTTTGTGTGTTGGAATGGACCAGTAATTGCTCATGGATTCTCTAGTCTTATCTGACTAAGCTGGAAATGCTGGTAGAAACTTAGTCCAAAAGACATTTAGCTGTAAAAATGATGCCGTTATAACGTATAATTTCAAGGTCTGAGGTTCAAAACCAATGTATGTGTTTATCGGACTTTAGTTTATAAACAAACAAATCATGAAAGCATGTATTATGCTCAAACCCACAGTTACTTGCCACTTTTTATTAGTCTATTCCAGAAATTACAATAACAAGACTCATCACCTTCCAAATTATGTATTTAGCGTTTATAGGAAAAATGAACAGATACAATTTGCAAATACACACACTCTATACACTACTCCTACACGCAATTCAAGTTTAAAGACAAAGTATTGGCAGTCTTTTACCACATGTCCTATTGTTCACATAGTAACAGTCATCCAGCCCAAGAGCATTCAGAGTGTGGAATAAAAGCAGAGTAAGAGAAGAGAGAGCAAAGTAAAGGAAAAAGGAATAACAGAGAGAGTAAGCTAGAAAATGCATAGGGAATGGTTTATAGAAATATAAAGGGAGGGTAAGATTGAGATAGGGAAAGGATTGTGGGGGAGAGTAAGATAGGAGGTAGGAGTGGGGATGCAGATATGGGGGTGGGTGGGTAATTTATGATTTAATCTAATACATTCTGGACCTGCTGTAAGTCACACAGACCTCAGCTGGGAAGGAGAAGGAGGGAGAGGTGGAGAAATTGAGAGAGAGAGACATTAACCTTTTCTTGAAGCAAACGTGGAGCTGTTTTATCTGACCAGCATCCTACCCTGTAAAAAAAAAAAAAAAGAAAATTCTTCTCACTCCCCTCTGTCTTGCCTTTTAAAATGCTAGCAACTGTTCAAGATTTTTTTTTTCCAGGGGAATCGTAAAGTTACTGTTTCCTGAGACCCTATGAGGTAAATATTGCTTTTAATCACTTGTTGATAAAATATTTTATTAGATATTTTTACATTTGACATCTGACAAGGAATTTAGGTAGAAGAAATTAGTGTAAAAATATTTTTTTTCAAGTAACCTTTCAAGAGTTGAGAAAAATACCCCCCCCCCCAAAAAAAAAAGTTAATTGGCAAAAAAAGAAAATCTAAAGTCTTTAAGTAAGTGCATTTGTCATGGTTGGACTGCCGGGGTCCACCCTACAGGGTTCCAGTAGCTCCAGGCTTCAAAGCTCCCTCATGTGAAGGCGTGAAGCAAGGCTGTGATAAAATACAACATACACAAAAACCTCCAATCCAGCCGCGTTGAAGCAGAGGGGCGTGCTTACTCACAGTCAGAAAAGTGTTTTGTCAACAAAGTAAGAGTGAATCACCGTTGAATGTTCCTCAGGACCTTATCCTTCACATTCTATAAGGTCTTGCCAACTACAACCTCAACGATGAGAGTTAACGATCTGTTGACAGGATTTATTTAGAAGATGTGAAAAGTGGAGTGAATCCTTGGAGACATGGGCATACTTGTATCGTGGGAGGTACTAAAAGTCTGTAGGGTTGGTGGGTATGAAATAAACTGGGGTAGACCGTTAGACAGAATATCCTGGGGGATGCTATGAAAAGATTTGAGGAGTTTGGAAAGCAGTGTTTTCTTAGGGGATTTATATGGTGGGTCTTGGAGACGGTCAATACGAATAAAAGTGGTGGTCATATCTGTATTATGGATTGACTTGTTGATCAGGATTTGTTTCTTAATACTGCTCATTTGCGATGTGGGTTATGTTAATGGAGCCAGTCAAAACTGATGATTATGGAAAAGTTGGATATTTGTAAAAAACAAAAAAGGACATTTCTTCATGGTGATTACTGGATATTATTAACTGCAGAGGTTTTGTTTGTGGGGGATAATTGAAGTTGCTTACCACCAAGAGACATGGATGGGTTTCACCAATGTTTGACCAAGAATGCATCACATAAACACTGCTTACAACTGGAATGTAGCAGAGGAGAGGTGAGTGTAATGTTTAATCCAGGGATTTTATAGTCAGACTGGCAAGTTTAAAGTTGGAGGTAGTGCAGAGACCAAGGACAAGAGGAAGCTGTGATTTGCGTCAAGTGTTGGTGGAGTTGCAGAAGCAACTAGGATGAACAGATGACCAGTGAAGCCAGAGGGAAATCCAGATAAGCTGATGGAGTGGATGAAAACAGTGGTTGGGTGGAGCTTAAAGGCAGCAAAGGTGGCTCAGATGGACATGAGTTGTTTTGGAGGGCAGACATGTGGTCCTTATGGATGAGGAAGAAGGGCTTGAATGGATTTAATTGAAGTGGAGATCCGATTGGTTTGGCAGAAAGATCTTGGAGGTAATGTCTTCACAGAGGATTGGTCAGATAAGCTGAAAAAAGGAGGTTACCCTGGCACAACGAACAGAGAAAATATTGAAGTGGTCAAAGGATAGCATAAAAACAAACGAGAAACACAAAGGGCCCAAGATTATCACGAAGGCTTACTTTCAGGTAACGAAGGACTGGCAGCTAGTTCCTCTTTTCCTCCAGTAGACCAAGCTGATGGAATGCATAGTCTGCCCTCCAGGGAAACAAACAACCTCATGTTATTAATCTCCCTCTGGTGGATGCCTGGAGAAAGGCAGACAAGGAAAACCACAGACGGACAAAAAAAACCAGATACTTGACGGTATTTGGCTTGGTTAGCCCAGGCAGCTACTGCTCCTCATAAACAAGGTCACAGTAGAGAAAATCTGGTTTTAGCCCTAAAACATATATTTTCAGTTGCACATCTTTGAGCATTATTACAACAAAATAGCTATAATGTACCGACAACAAATTTGAGGGTTTTTAAAGTATTACAACAACAAAGGCCATTCTAAATCCATCAGAATGAACACTGCAGGATTCCTTTCCCTTAGATCTTACCCATTGTGATCTTTATCACATCATTGTATACTGTGGTATTATTGTATGTGATTATACCTTAATTATAGTCTGTTTGTCTACAACAGAGCTACTCTCAGTACGTGTTCTATTATATTCTTTTAAGCAACTTCCCTTATATTCTCTAATTATTATGTTGAATGTTTTCCTGTAATTGCTGTGTTTATGTTCTTTCATTCACTTTGATGGAGGGATAAAACAACAACCAGCAGGTTTTTCATAAAAAATACATTTAAATGTGTGTTGGCGAGAAAAGGGTAACTTCTTTTAATGTTCGGTGTCTTTATTCAGAGCAGTCTCTTTCATAAAAATAGTTGTTTATGCACAGCATAGCCACATAGGCACTTGGCTGAAATGGTAGAAGATGTTAAACATTTACAATAAAAATGTGTGGTTTTGACTCTTTCCTCAATATATTGTTCAGAATGAACTGAAGAAAAGGGGATTAAAGCTTTTATTTCAGCTGTGACCTATAAATGACAATTTAATTGAAGTTCACTTTTTTTTTTTTTTTTTACATTTCTGCCATATGGGGTGATTATTTATCAATATGTGGAATTGAGGGGATATCACACAGTTAACGTGTTTCCATCAAAAGATTGAAGGCTTTCCAACTGTTGTGTTTGTTAAGTGCTGGTACCGTCATAACGTTTAAGCTTCGGACCCAAATAAACAGAGGACTCTCAGGAGATAAATTATAATGAATTTATTGAAAAGGTGAGGAGGGGGATCCGGCAACAGGAAGCAGCGGGCAATGGCAATGTATGGAGGGGCAACAGGAACAGCGGGAAACGGCAGGAGACTGAGCACAAGACAACGTGGGAGACCCGAGACTTCTGAGGGTTAGGACAGGCAGGTGAGTAGATGAATTATGGAGAGAGAGTAATGTTGGAACGATCTTACTTTGGGAGGATGAGTGGTTGACGCCAGGGAGGAGTGATTGGTGAGTCCTTTTCAGCAATGATCCAGTGGAGAAGATGTCCAGGGTGTGTGTGTGGCAGATGGAGCAATGCTGGAGTGGGCAGACCAAGCTGAGCCAAGAGGAGCGGGGAGACCAGATTGATGCGGCAAACCAGAGAGAGATCTTGAGAGGGATTGAGCACTGGAGATGACGGGAACCTGGGGTGAGCACAAGGAATGTTAAGGGCATGGGAAGGCAGCTAACAAAGTATCAAAATAATATTAACTCAAAAAAACTAGAAAAGGCAACTGGAGGAAAAACACTGTAGAAAACACTAAAGCTAGAAATAAGGCAAAAATACAACTAGTAACACTGAAGGCTATAAACTGGTACTGAGGATTTAAGATTACCGGGAATAAACAAACACTCAGTAGCTGATCCACCACTCCTATTATACTGGCTCAGCTCATCAACGCCAACTGGGCACACCTGGAGTGGAAGGTGCTCCAGCAGAGAGAGAGCACTGGCGACCCCCCTGCGGACAACCTAGAGAAGAGGCTGAAAAGAACTCACTCTGACAGGTACAGAATAAACAGACTGAGCTGAAGTTGGGTTATTTTAATTTCCTATTTTGGAAATACCTAAGCTGAGTTTGAAAGACTGTTTGATGAATAATAAACTCCATGTTTCAAGATTGTAGGTACTTTAGCTTTTAAGCTAAAGCAAGTTTTATACCAGTTTAGGGGGGGGGGGGGCTAAATGTAAGTAAAATTCCCCTGCTGTTTCTGTGATTGAATCTTACTAACGGAAGCTAACTTTCTTAAAGTAGTTTGTCTGTGTTCATCGAAACCAAAAGGTAGATCTTTAACCATTTAACAAAATCCCCTGCAATGGATCTACAAATAACAAGACTAAAAAGTCCCAATTTGCACTGAAAACCTAGGAAATCTGCTGAGCCAAAGTTTAACCATAGTTTACCCTGTGGAATCTCTTTTTTTTTCATGAAAACAAGTTCAGAAGCCAAAACTGCTCAAAACCACGTTAGCGAAAACCACCTAAAAGTTTGTGAGCGACAGCAGGTTTAAATACTTGTATGTTTAATAATAGTAAAACAAGATTTTACTATTATTAAACAAAAACAGAGCGGTTAGGGATTCAACACTTTAAACTGACTTTAGCAGGTCATTTTATGAAGTACTACCATGAGAGAGTTAGGTTTCATGATGGAGGTTGAAAACATAGTGAAACAGACCTGCTTTGTATTAAACAATGAAGATAAATGGGGTGGTGTTTCTAAACCCAGCCAAGGTGGATTGTCGTAATCTTTCTGCCCTTGGATGCTAAGAGAAAATGTCCAAAAGGCATATACAAACACCTGCGTGAAGCTGACATCGCACCCACGTCAAAAAATCCAGCAAATAGTGTGAGTGGTTAGTGCTACGTTTGTTCAGGTTTGTGCTGTTAAAATTTTCCTTTGTGCAGCTTTGGTTTCTGAGATATTAAAAATTATTTTCTAGGTCATCCATAGTTCACCATCCCCCCATCTAGCTTCAAAACAAACCAAAGTGGGCTACTTCGTTAGTGCTGCGTTTGTGCCGTTAAAATTGGCGGTTGTGCTTCTTTTGTTTATGAGAAAAATCACCATCCCCCAATTTATCTCCAAATCAAACCAAAGTGGTCTATTTTTAGTGCTTCGTTTGTGCAGGTTTGTGCCTTTAAAACTGTCGTTTGTGCAGCTTTCGTGTTTAAGATATTAAAAGTTATAATTTCGGCCGATGACGTCACCATCCCCCCATTTATCTCCAAATCAAACCAAAGTGGTGTACTTTTCTAGTGCTCCGTTTGTGCAGGTTTGTGCCGTTAAAATTGGCGTTTGTGCTGCTTTAGTTTTCATGATATTAATTATAATTTCGGCCGATGAGGTCACATCCCCCATTTAGCTCCAAAACAAACCAAGGTGGTCCATCTTTTTAGCCCTCAGTTTGTGCAGGTATGTGCCGTTTAAACCGTCAATGCGCTGCTTTCGTTCTCTATTTAGATTAACTTTAATGATGGTGGTCAAAGAACTTGGTTGATTAACGCCTGTCGTCTTGGATACAAAATAATTTTTTTTTTTAATGAAGACAGTTCAGCAATTAAAATACCATCTTGAAAAAAAAACAAGAAAATTTGTAGAGCAAAATTACTTGTTTCTATGGGCAACCAGCTTCCCAGTACGGTAGGTCTGAAATACCACGACAATACCTGTTAAAAAAAATTAATAATCAATTATTCTTCATCAATGTTTTCATACATTATAAAAGACCCAGGTCCATTTAAATTGCTTCTGATATTTTTGACATTCTTTAAAACACCTTAAACAGCTTAAAAAAACAAAAAGAGCACCAAAGCTTGAAACTAAATGTTTAGACACATTAAGGAATAGGTAAACATGCAAGGTGCAATTATTACATCATCTGTAGAATTGGGACATTTAAACAGAGTAGTCTCATACAGACAAAAATAAATTCAGTCGTCTCTCTCTGGATCCTAAATCTTTTAATGTTGAACAGAGTTGAAACTACCATAGCATTTATTTTTGAAGGTGAATTCATAGCACAGTAAAGCCTTTTTAGTTTTGTTAAGTATTAAGTTCAAAAGAAAAAAAAAATGTTCCACCTCTGTTGATACTCATTTCAACGTCTTGCATCTTTAGGATATTTGCTTTTGCAAAAAGAAAAAAAAAAGTTTATATGACATTTAACATGGAAATAATGATTGCACCTTTTTTTCTTCATAAAAGCTTTTTTACTCTACCCAAAAATGCAACCTTTGTTCTCGCCTCTGTAGGGTTCTTCTGATGATGCAGATACGTGCTACTTGCTGGGCAGCAGAGGCTAAATACCGTGGTACTTAATTTTCAGTTTGTTTGTTACTTTAAAATGTCAGCTTTCAAGTATATCTGTGAATATCCCTTTCTGATACATCCATGTAGGCAACCTACTGAGCTTTGTCTGTAAGACATGCAGAAATAAAGCACTGACAGTCCAAGCTAATTTAAATTAAGGTTTTCTAAATTATAAAGGAAAAATGAAAAAATCCATGTTGACTTTAAGATTAATCACTCAGGCTCAATCTAATAAATTTTTATTTAATGCTAAAGATTTTAAATAAAAATCCATAGTTGATAAACAATTTGAAAATAGAGCCTTCCGTTTGCTGAGACCTGGAATCTGATGTCAGTTTTTGTATTTTGTGTTGGGTGTTTTGTTAAGTTTACAGCTTATTTTACATATTATTCTGTCCATAACATCGACATTAAGAGCCTCATTTTTTTATAATTCATATTCCTCATTGGCTCCGTCACGTCAGTGATACCCTAGGAGCCCTACCGTAGCAAATCTCTCATGTTCATACACATCCACACATGCACACGCACACACACCATTGTCTGATGTCTGCAGAGTCTTATTACATTCCTACCAAATTACCTCTATTGACATTGATTGAGATACTATTGAGTATAAGAGTATATTTATTTCAACAATGACATTTTTTCAACAGGACTGTGTAACATTACTAACTTAGCTGGCTATCTTAAATAGCTAATTTATCATGACCCCTTACCTCCCTCTCTCTCATCTACTTGTACTGCTTCCCATCCTATCTCTGCTCTGTGTTAAGAATTTCCTGATATCCATCTGCAGGAGTCATGCAATAATGTTCAGTTGGTATAAGGTCATTTGGTAAAAAATAAATAAAACTGACTGTTGTGAATGTTACCAGAACTGAAACACTTGGTACACTTGAGTAGAAACAAGTGTTTTCTTCCATCTGAATTATCTGAATTGATGCATGATAAATATTTATCGTTGCTGAAAATTAATAGTAGCATTTACGGTGGGGCACAGCTCATTTTTACTGGGGCATGTGCCTTAGTAAATGGGGTCTGGGGATCCAGATGGGAAAGAAAATATTGTAGCTTTTCTATATCAACTTAAAATTTGGCTTAAGTTGTTGAAGTGAGTTTACTGATTCATTTTGAATACTGATGGGAACAGATTTTTGACTTTATAGTTATAAGTTGTAAGTTATAAGTTCCACTGCCTCCTGGATAGTTTTAATTAATAAATTGATACTTTCTATGTTTCATAACACATCACTGCTATTTGCACTAAAACTTGTCAACAGACCAAAGTGAAAAATTCCCAAGGACACCCTTCTTTGCGTGGATTCTTTTGTCCATTGTCGGCTGTCTATTTATGACAGGTTAAGAGCAAATCTATCAAAGACAAAGACGGTTTTATCATTAATTTCCTCACATAAAGTAGAATTATAAATATGTTTCTCCCTGACATGCCCAAATACATGTCAAAGTCCAGGGCACGCATACACACACAGAGAGAAGCAGTGTTATTGCAAAGCTGCAGTGGGCGTATTGCGAACTAATGTAAAATTAATGGTGCAAAAAGGTATAGTGCACGTAATATGTCAGACATATGGGTGGGGGTTTGAACCAAGTTTTAATTCTTGGGCAGATTCTCGGCTTAATGGCAGCATAGTGGTGCAGTTTACTAGAGTTCACCATCCTTATGACCTGGTTCAAGAAGATGTTGGTGACTCAGTGAACATAGTCTTCTGTAGAATGTTTCTATGATGATAAGTTGTGAAGCAATTGCTCTCTTCAGTTTGCGCAGGAATGAATGGCACCTAGCATTGTTTTTTCTTTGTATTTTAGCACATTTAAGCTGGTGTGATTTAGCTGTTGAAGTAGCTTTAGCACGCAATTAAATAATGAAAGCTACTTTTAAATAGAATAGAAATGGTTGGAAGTGTGTCCCCAAAGGTGTGATGCTCTTAAAATAATAAATTGATTGACAAGCCTTAGTAGGTGCTCTGAAAAAATTTCCGCCGCATGCTTACCTCCTCTGGGGGCTAAGCCCCCCCTGTGTCTCAAACCTAGTAACGTCCCTGGTCGTTAATTCTTTTATAGTCTTTAAATTGTTGATGACCAGTTTAAAACAGTAAATGGACTGTACGTGTATAGAACTTTTCTTATCAAAATGACCACTCAAAGCACTTTATACTGAAGCCAAATTCACCACTGATCCATACATCAGTAGCCACATATGGGATTAAGTACCACACCCAGGAGCAGATTGAAAGGCAACAGCTGTGCCATAGTCACACATGGAATGTAATGTGTAGTATTTTAGGTACAATTTGAGGTCTTGATGTGTTTTGTTACATCTGTGGGATTAGCATGTTCATTATCTGAACAACAATTTCTGAGATATACCTTTTCCTTCAGGGAAAGATTATGCGTTGGCTAATACACTGTCTAGAAAATATATAACAAGATATAAAAAATATATAACAAAAATTAATTATTCACGCTGGGAAAACAGCTTATCTTCACACTATAATTCTTGAAAACAAGTATCAAAGTTACTTTTTGTTCATCTCCTGTTGGTTTGTCGCCAACCTCTGGCTGGGAGGTTTACTCAGAGCTACTGAGTGGCAGTTTGTGAAACAAATTGTTCTGTGTTCTAGAGTTGCAAAATATCCTAACGCTGGTGTCGACTAAGATTGTAATTATTAAAACTACTGTTCAAAATTAACCCTCCCCATCTCCTCTAGAGAAACCCCAAAACAAAGCAGACCAAAGCCAGGTTAATTATCTAACACTGCTCTTTAATATAGTGTAATACTTACTTGTGCTAATGTATATTAGGTAATATCCGTATTTCAGTTATTGTCTTGGTGTAGTTCAGGGCTGACATACTAGGCCACCCCCGGCACAGTAATGCGAGTTTATTAGACGCAGTTGAGTTAACACAGTGAATGAGGCAGTTAGAACACTTCCTCAGAATAGGCTGCATAATCTTCCCAATCATAGGATTCTCAACCAGCTGCCTCGTACATTTAAACTTGTTTAAAGCAAGTGAGCCAATTGCTCCTATCCAAACCCCAGTTAACCAGTGCAAACACCTAATTAGATCCCATGTTAGCAGACTAGACCAGAGTCTACTGCCGGAGTCCAACTCTTGTGCCTGCATCAATAATCTCTCTCCAGAGAACCATTTGCCTGGATAAATATTGGTTTTTGCGTTGGTCCCTGTAATGGTGCCATGTGCAGGCGATGGGGGCCCGTAAGTGACTAAGTGACAGTGTCTGTCATGCCTTTGGCAGGCTGGTGTGGGAGTCATCGGCTCATTGTGGGGTCTCTCCAACGCTCATTTGAATTCGCTCGTCCCCAATCATGCCACTACACTCAGTATACACACTCCACTCGCGCACTACTCCCACTACCTGTTTGGGCGCCGCGCTCTCATTTGCATGAAATAAGATGGAAATGGAGCCCTTATTTATGCCAACAGAAATGGAGTGTGTTATTAAGGGCACTATTGTGCAAAAGAGACGGCAGCGGTAAGAATACATTACAGAGGCTATTTCTAGAGTGGCTAGAGTCACACAGAGGGTAATGCTTTACAGGTCTCTGATGACTTCTACTGTCTGAGCTCCAATGTAGTAGCAATGTGTGTATGTTTATGTGCATTTTGGTGTAAATGTGCGCATGAGTTCGCTTTTGTGTGTGGGGGTCCAGTCAATGCCTGTAGTTGATTGTTTGTGTGTGTGCTTGGTTATCTGCAGTGCCTATACCTGCACAATCGTATATATGCGATTGTTTCTTTTTTACTTCCCCACACCTGGTCAATTAGACGCCAGGAGTTGATCATTTGTATATTGCCCAATGGATAGCTTTTCGTGTGATTGACATATCTGCTTTCATAGTGACTTCATTGTAAGTCTGCTTGTGTGTTGCAGACTGGACAGAAAGGAAGCAGTTCTTTATTTCTGTCAGTCAGGCGGTGATGCTTCAAAGTGCTCAGTGGGATATTTTAGTTTTTGTAACAGGCTACAATCTGAAGAAAATATGCCTTGTGTGTGAGTTTCACTCCGTTGTTTTGTTTTAAGTTAAACATTCACTTTCAGTGAGATACAGGCAGTTGAGAAAGATTTGAGAAATAAAAGATTAGTCATTAGCACATAGAAGTTTCCTTCATCAGTTTTGGCATTTTTTTTACCCTTCTTCTACCTAAGTAAAAACCTTAACATCTTTATATAAAAGTTTTTTGACTTTCCTTATTTTTTATTAATTACCTTTAAAAAAAATTACTTGTTTTTTGAGAATAATTTTATCTGAAATGAAAAACGAATCCCAAAAAAATGTTTGTGATCTATCCAATATTTGATAGAAATAAAAATGTGCTCTCTTGCAAGCCCATAAAAGAAAACGGTTAGTTTATTTTTCTTTTGCCTATTTACCTTACATGGTTTAGATAAGGGACTTTTGACCTGGGACTGAGGCTGAGCTCTCTGACAGGAAGTATGTTAACCCCAGGGCGCCTTGGAGACTACAGAGTTCATCGCGATCCACACACATTCAAGGCTCTCTGTGCCAGCTGTCAGCATGAATTTTGGCAAAGTCAAGTCTGGTTGGATTGTCATCAGAAGATAATTCCACTGCCCTTGGAGTTCAGCTTCAGTAGTTTTGGATGGTTTTCCTGTTCCCTTTCTACCTTGCAGGTCGATCTATATGGTTACCATTGGCTTTCATTTCCTTGTGCATCCACGTCCTGGGAGGTTGGCTAATTTCCCATGAACCTTGTAATTATAAGTGAAATTGGCAACTGTGCTTATAGGAACATGACGAGAGATAGCCCTTTTAGTCTTCAACACTAAAGATTATAATCTTTTCTGTAAGAAATCCATCTTTGGCTTCTGTGGTCCTTTTTTCCTGAGGTGCTCACAATAACACCAAACTAAAAGTTGCTTTATTGCCCCATTAAATAAGTTGAGTGGCTAATGAAAACCTTTATGATAACAATAAAACAATCAATGATATATATTTTTTTATTTAATTAAGAAATTTATGTCAGTCAAACACCTTTTTTTACTGAAAAGACATGTTTTAAGTAAAAAACTTTGTTTTTTCTGTTTAGCATTTGGACAACTGTGTAATATGAGATGTAATGTTAAAGTCACACTCTAGCAAAGTTAGATAAATTATTTTTAATAGTGATAGTGAAGTAATACAGTTAGACAATAGAAGCCTGTTGTTAATTTCATATATTTTTTTAAGGTTATAGACCTACAAATTAAGTTTGAGGCTGCATGGTTTACTAACATTTTCACAAATATGGCCATAAAAGGATCATATCAATATCAAGTAAAAAAACATTTAGGTCAGTCTCAGAGAACCTAAAAACATTGGATCTCTTGGGGAATACAATACTTTCACTTCCAAAACCGAAAGCCAACTGTAGCAGAGATACTCAGCTTTGGTTTGTGATTTAGTTGTAATAACATCTAAAAAAGAAAAAAAAAACATACTTGTTTTTTTTGTGTGGAAAAGCGCCAACAAGAGCGGTCATTGTCCTGATTCCTGCTTCCCACAAGCTATCGAAGGAATATAGAAACATAGGAGGAAAATCCCTACCCAGGACGCCCCACGTAATTTCTGCTAACCAATGCTCCACCTGCTGTCTATCTCAGCTTCTGTTACTTCACAATCAAGTAGGAAAAACAACAAAAAAACAATACATTTGCATATAAAGCATACATGTAAAAGCATTCAGAAGTACAGATTTGTATCAAATCCCAATCTGACACACTAACATTTGTTGACATAGTTTTGCTAAAGACTCCATGAAATGTTGCCTAGGGTAGGAACGTTTCTGCTGAGGTTGCTTTGTAGCCGTGTTTATTTGCATGTAAATTTAGTGTCTTATTTAGCTTCTTGCAGCCGCACTGCCTGTGATGTACTGTCAGACTTACTTGTGAACCGACGCCTCCCTTTTTCAAGTCATCGATTTATTTACATTCCTTGTAATGGAGATTATTAGCATATGAGCAGCAGCATGTGAGTGCGGCTAATCTGTCCTCCTGACGGGTGGCCATTTGAGAACGTTAAAATAAGAGACAAAAAATCCCCCCATCCCCCTTCCGGAGCTAAATTGGTGCGAATAGTATTGTTCCATTCTTTGTCATAGATATATGGAATGTTTCTTTGCTGATGACTTCAGTAAAAGCTCCAGCCAGGGACACATGTAGATATAACCGATCTTCACAGGCACGGCTTCTAATCGCTTGACTGTGTAACTAGCTCTATACTGCATTCATCATATGCCGCGCATTTATGTGTACATTAGCTAGTTTACGCGTGTGTGCGCTTTGCTGGAAGCTTTTAGAAGAAGAAAACAATGCAGAGAGAGCAAACAGGCAAGGAAGAGAGAAAACTGCATAAGCCAAAGCAGCTGATGTCAAGGCCAGTTTGGCCCCATAGCTTCTTGGGGGGTCAGGTTCTATTGATCTCGATCTAGGCGTGGTAGCATTATTTCTTACTACTGAAAGAAAGGGAGCGCCTTTAGCAGCTTTAGGTATAATTCTTTTGTAACATTATATTGCTAAATTCATTTGTCTTTCAATATAAAACACAAAGAACCCTCTGATAGCAGCATCAGCTAAATGAAGTAAAAAATATATATATAACAATACAATAACATGAAAATTTGGGTGCATGACTTAGTTTGCATCTGTTTATCTCTGTGCTGTTGTCACACAGTTGCAGACTTGTGTGTATTTCTACTGTATATGTTTGTGTGAATAAAGGCTTATCTTTTGCATTTACTTTACTTTTGCTGTGTGTGTGTGTGTGTGTGTGTGTGTGTGTGTGTGTGTGTGTGTGTGTGTGTGTGTGTGTGTGTGTGTGTGTGTGTGTGTGTGTGTGTGTGTGTACACCTATATCAGCGTGGTGCTGGCATGCAGTGATGGATAGCAGCAGTTCCCTGTTTACCTAGCCTCATGATTTCCTGTGCGTGCATGTAACAAGTGGAGTTTGGCAGGATTAATGAGCACACAGCTGGCTGAATGGGTGTTTGGCTCTGCAAAGCACTCCATCATGGCCTGATGCTGCTACCATATATCTCACAAATATTTGTAAGCTCATGCACACACACTCACACGCACACACTCTCATGTACTCTCCAACTTGCCGCTTATTCCTGCTCTTAATTACAGATACTCACCAAAGTCCCATTAAGCAGGTCCCTCCCCCCCAGTGGTAAATAAATGTTAAATTGTCCACATTTCTCACAGTGTTGTGTTTAAAAGTACTACATTTCATGTGGCATGTAGGAGGTAAATCGTTCAGACCTGTTTGCTTCCGAGGTACATAGAAGTGGAGAAAAAGAGAGTTTAAAGCCTGATTTTGATACCAAATCCTTTTTATTATTTGCTTATGTCCGACGACGCAAACTCACATCCATTGTAAATATTACAGTGGTTTTCACAGAACAATTTTTAACATATATCAATATTCAGAGATGCAAATCTGGAGGATAAATGAGCTAAGAGGTTGTAATTGCATTAAAAAGTGGTTCTAGAAAGTATTTGTTAGAAGAACCGAATAGAAATGCACACAACTCCTTTTAGTAAAAAAATGTTTTAATTGTTCCAAACATTTCCTTCACGTTACAATTAAATGATACTAAGTGTAAGTCCATCACAAAAAAATTCTTTAAAATACATTTGCATTTTAGTTGTGTCTCAGTTTTTCATATATATTTGCTTTTGTAAATAGTTCTACATTGAATACATGATGTAAATGGTTAAAATAACCAAAACTGTGTAGTTCCCTATGTTTCCTTTACAGGCTGCATCAAACTGTACCTTTATTACCTCTATATCGGGGTCTAAATGTCATATTACATAATAATTTTGTTCATACATAATACTATTTTAACCATGTAGTTTACTCATTTATCAAATGCAGAAGTCTTGGCAAGCATAATAAAGACCAACTACTGTATTTTTTGTCTGATAAATTCTCTGTAGTCCATATATGTAACTTTTTGTGAACATCATTATCAGTAATTCTTTCCGTCTTGTTCTGTTTATGTTTTTTTTCTCCAATCTTTTGTGTTCAGTGTGTGTGTGTGTGTGTGTGTGTGTGTGTGTGTGTGTGTGTGTGTGTGTGTGTGTGTGTGTGTGTGTGTGTGTGTGTGTGTGTGTGTGTGTGTGTGTGTGTGTGTGTGTGTGTGTGTGTGTGTGTGTACGCACTCATTTGCAGCCGTATATGTGGGTTTGGTAAAAAGGAGGACAGGGGGGGAGAGCAGAAATCAAATCACTTAATTGCTGCATTTTTCATCTCCATCTTTTGTTTTATGGCGGCTGAGGGCCGGTGAGCGACTCTATCTGTGATTCATGGACGTCCGGGAGTCCCGTGAACAGCGCCATCCCTCATCAGCATCCAGCTGCCTGCACACCCAGAGCACCCACACAATTTTTGTGATAAATATGACTTGTTTTTTGTTGTTTGTTAATTTATTTTTTCTTCCAGCCTTATGCTCTGCCACCTTTTTGTTTTTTTGGGCTTTTGTGGGACCCCATTGGCAAGGCAAGGCAAGGAAAGTTTATTTGTATAGCACATTTTCGTGTACAAGACAATTCAAAGTGCTTTACATAAGAAAAAAGATCAGAAAATGAAACAATAAAATCAGCTTTGAATTTAAAAGAAATAAAATAAAAATAAAATAATAGTAATAGTACTCGGTTGCTATATGCACAGTTAAATAAGGCGGTTTTCAGCCTGGATTAAAACAACGTCAGAGTTGAAACCCGTCTCACCTCTTCAGGAAGACTGTTCCAGATTTTAGGAGCATAAAACTGGAATGAAGCCTCCCCTTGTTTGGTCCTGACTCTGGGCATCAGCAGGAGGCCACTACCTGAGGTTCTCAGAGTCCTGGCTGGTTCATATGGCTCTAACATGTCAGATATGTACTTTGGGGCTAAAGTATAAAGAGACTTGTACACAAGCAAGGCTGTTTTAAAATCTATTCTTTGAGTGACAGGAAGCCAGTGCAGAGATTTGAGCACTGGACTAATGTGGTCATATTTCCTGGTTTTGGTCAGAACTCGAGCAGCAGCATTCTGGATGTTCTGAAGCTGTCTTAACGCCTGTTTAGAAAGCCCAGTGAGCAGGCCGTTACAGTAGTCTAACCTGCTAGAGATAAAAGCATGGATAAGTCTTACTAGGTCTGGTTTAGAGACTATTCCTCTGATTCTGGCAATGTTTTTAAGATGGTAAAAGGCTGCTGATGTTACTGATTTAATGTGACTGTTGAAGTTCAGGTCAGAATTGAGTATTACCCCAAGATTTCTGACCTGATGTTTAGGTTCCAGAGAGAGCGTCAGAAGGTAACTAATGACAGTTTATCTTTGTTTCTGTGGGCCACAGACAATGATTTCAGTTTTGTCTGAGTTTAACTGGAGGAAGTTGTTCTGCATCCACAGACTGATCTGTTCAGTACAGTGACACAATAAATCAACAGGCCCATGTTCTCCTGCTGTCAGCGACAGGTAGATCTGAGTGTCATCAGCATAGTTGTGGTAGCACACATTAGCTGGCCCAATGGAAGCATGTACAGATTGAATAAAAGGGGTCCCAGGATCGACCCCTGGGGAACCCCACAGGTCACACCCATTCGGTCGCAGACGCAGTTCCCAATTTGAATAAAGTAACACCTGTCCTCAAGGTAGGACTTAAACCAGTTTAGAGCCATACCCGTGATTCCCACCCAGTCTTTTAACCTCTGTAATAAAATCACATGGTCAACTGTATCAAAGGCGGCGGTCAGGTACAGCAGAACTAGGACAGAGACTTTGCCTGCATTTGAGTTTAGGCGGATGTCGTTTGTCACCTTGATCAGAGCTGTCTCAGTGCTGTGGTGGGGCCTAAACCATTGGTGTTTTAGTGTGGAACATGTGTCGTTAAACAACCTACATTCTAGTTTATTCCTTCCTTTTTCACCTCTCATAAGAAACGTGGGCCCACTGAAGCTGGGCGAGAGCAGATTCATACAGATAGGCATGCATGGAAGGAGAGGCAGGGAAATCTGGATAAGGAAGAGATAAATATTGGGACGCCAGACAAGGGATGTGTTCATAGATGGTGGGTGGAGATGTTAGGAGTGGAGGATATCAAAATAGAAAGAGGGAGCAGAGTGAAAGCGGAAGCAGGAGAGAGGTACAGGAAGAAAGTGGAAGATCGAAAGAGATATTACATGTCTGAGAGAGACGTAGAGGATAAGAAGGAATTGGATAAGGAAGGGAATACAGGGAGGAGGAGAGAAAGGAGAGCAAGTACAGGGGAAAAGATAAGATGAGAATAAAGCAAGAAAGATGGCGTGATCATAGAATGAAGTCTTGTGGGATCATGCACCTCCCCCATGGTATTGCTTCGGTCAGTTTTATAAACATACATAAGTATTTTTTTAAACATGCATAAAAAAAGTTTGGTTTTGTCTTTCAAAAAATCTAAACTGTTTTAGCATCAGTTGTTGTTTCATAATGACGGGGAAGAATAGTTGTCTCACATTTGGAAAGTTAGTTTTAATTCCTGCTTCCTGCCTGACTGCCACATGTTGATGTGCCCATTGGCAAGGCACTTAGCCCAAAGTTGCCTACAGGTCTAGATAGTGTGTGCGACTGGGTAAATAGGACTCTAGTCTAAAAAGTAGAAACAAAGGCCAACTTCAGTAATTTTCTGAAGTCTGTTTCAATCAATAAGAAGGAATCATTTGTATTTAACACTATATTTATAAAACACAGGCTATAGTTTTATCGTGTCTTAAATGCACAGAATATTATCAGTGTTCATAATAAAGCTTTGTAACCAGCTTTCAACTGAAAAGTATTAACAATCATACCAATAATACATTCAGGTATTTATCAGCTGGACCCTAAGTGTTTTTGGTGTCAGTGTTGTCCCTAAATTGCTAAAACACAAAAATAATGCTATAAGCAAAATAGTAACAATCATAAAATTCTATATACTGATATTAGATAATGATAACTTGCATATTCAAATCAGTTTTCTTTTCTTTGGCCTATTAAGTTAAGGTAAAACTGATGCCACATTTGACTTCTCTTGGCTCATCCCTGAATTTGGCTTCTGCAATTTGCCATTTTATGAAAGAAAGGTCTTATTAAGAGGAGGCCAACCAGTAACTTCACTGGTTGATTACTGTATTTGACAACTTTGCGCTTTGTGAGGACTACAAGGATCCATTCTCACCATATTTGGACACAAGACTTTCTAGTTTTCATAGGTAACATGATTCTCAGCCTCTGCCCCAGCAGCCAATGCAGTCTCAGCTCCGGCACCCTTACTGTCTCCTGCAATGACGTCATATTCAGAACGTCCTAACTCTCTGTCCAGGGGATCTGGCAGATGTCTCCGCCACATTATCTAGCCTATGAGCACCATAGCTTGTGCCTCCTTTTGACCTTTAAGAACTCTGGGTTTTCTCAATCTAACCCTCAATGCAAGGCCTCCTCCACTCAATCATTCTAGCTTGTTTCTATTTTTTGCACTTTGATGGCATCTCCCTGTAAGAGGGGGTAATGGCATGGGGGTGTTTGACATACACATGTGTCCTTGTATTTTGATTGTTTACCTGTTTTTACCTTGTTTCCTTTGTATTCTAACAGTTCATCTTTGGTTTCTGTCTTCCCTCACATCTAAACCCAGTTTTCTAATCAACCATCTGATCTGTGTTTTGATCAACTCTCCTGTAATTACAGATTCACTGACTTTTGGTTTTTGTTCAATTTAAGTAGGCTATTTACTTTCAACTGCCTTCCTCCTCCAGGTCTGGCTCCTTTAATTTAGTGTTTTATGACATAAGCTGTTTATGTATTCAGATATAGATTAAGTTGCTGATAAAACACGGTTAATTTAACAGCCACTTCTGAACCTGCAAGATGGTCTATATGCTCAAACCACTTTTTTTCTTAAGTAAAAGACCCGCGCTTCATATAATAGAAAATCAGTTAGAATGCTAATATTTTTCAGTTGCTATAGGTTTGATTAGATGCATCAATATTTAGAAGTTTTTGGACATTTATAAGAACACAGCTCTGTTAAAACAGTGTTTGTTCCAACATTGACACATCTGCACAAAACCATCATTTCTGCAGTAAAGTCAATACACAAACATGCACAAACACACACGTCCAGAGGCTTTGATCACACACTTGGCAAAATAAACTGGTTCTGGCAGTGAGGTTGCCTCCCCATCGTCTCTCTATAAAGGAGTTTGTTGGACTTGGGCATCACACACTGCGTTAAACATAGAGGGAAAGACAAGAGAGAGAAGATGAAACAAAAGCTAAGCCTCAGATGTCATGTCCGCTCATCACTTTGTTTGTTTGCTTGTGCGTTTGTTTGCATTCCTCTCAGCGGTGGACAGCAGCAAGCCTGCGCATACAGTGTGGAAGGAACAACCGCAAACAGAAGTGGAGCTTTAGTATTTATGTTTTTCCTACAAATTCAGAGTTTTAGTGTGTCTTTTCCTGAGATGTGCATAGATTTTTTTTAGCAGCATGTGACAAGTGGAAAAAAGCCACGTAGAAAGTCCTACAGTTGTACTATAAACTATGTTGTACTATATTATTTCCATATGCTGGTGTTTGAAAAGATCAATTAAATATCTAAGCATATTTTAGCTCCTGCCTGACTTTGACTGTTCAAACCTTAATTTCCCCAAATACAGCTCAAAACTATTTTCACTATTTTATCTGTACTTAACAAATTCACATTCATCCATTCATTTACCAACCCATATATCCTTGTGGGGTGTCTATCCCAAGTGCACATCGGGTGAGAGGCTGGGGTACTACCTGGACAAGTTGTCATTCCATCGCAGAGCAACACCGAGAAAACATCCACTCACGCACATATAATTTAGGATAACCAATTACCCTAACGGTCATGTTTCTGAACTGTGGGAGAGAACCCACACATGCTCAGAGGAGAACATGCAAACTCCTTGCAGAAAGACCCAAGGTGGAATCGAACCCAGAGACTTCTTGCTGCAAGGCAGAAGTGCTCCTGTGCAACTGTTCACATTCATATTTTTTATATATGCTGGTTTGTAAACATGTTGACTGAAAGCACACAGGTAGTTAAAAAATATTACTCTGTTATTTTCTAGTCAAAAAATGAGAAGAGCAAATGAAATAATTGTTGATAAGAGAGAAGGATACATTAAAGCAGTTATCTGGTATCTGCTGAGCCCTTTGAGAAACTGCGTACAGTTTACTGCTACAGAGCGAAGCCTCTAGATTGGCTTTATAAATAAAGTCTACATACATTTTTGTGCCAACAGTATTTGTATTTAGGTCAACAACTTCCAAAATTCCCAAAACTGGAAGATTTGGAAGCCAGTTGAATGGCTCCCTGTCAATGAATTAATTTATTAAAATATCTTAATGAAATATTTATGTATTTTAAAATGTGTAGTCCTTATAACTTTAATTAAAGTTAGAAATCATTTGAATGTCATCTCAATTCTGTCAGCATTTTTTCCCCCATCTTGAAATATTCCAGAATCAAACAGTCAAACATAATTGGACATCAGGTTTTACTCACTCCCACATTAACAGCAGATTTTATCTTCTCAAAATGCTTATTCACAGCTGTTTGTCATTAAATCTATTGAAATAGATTTATTTCCTTTATGATCAATTTGATTGTGATTTTTAATTGTTTTACAACATACATCTCTGGTAAAAAATAAGAAAACAGATTTGTCTGAAACTACTTTCACATTCCCATCTGTTAAAACACATCTTCGAGGATCTACATCTGGGCTTTGACTATACTATTCTAACACAAATATACTTTGGTCAGAGTTACACCTTTTACAATTTTGAGATTATTGTCGTACTGGAAGGTGAACAAAACCTTTAGCCTGGCCTGTCTGTTATGTTGTCAGTCATGGGGATGCTGTAATGTAAAAAAACAAAAAAATTCTGGGGCTTTCACAGAACAGCTAGAGATTGACCATTTGTTTATCATTCGACCTCAGCACTGGATTTAAGCGCTAGCCTTTGCTTGTTCTACTTTGAAATTACCATGCAAGTCAGTCTCATAGAGTTAGCAACCTATGTGTTAGCATTTTCAATTCACCATGTCTCACACATTCTCACATGTGCTGTATATAAATCTAGGCTCTCACCCACATCGGTGCGAGTGACCTATGCATGACTGTCACTTATTTGTTTCAATATAGCAGCATGCTTTGAATCATTGTCTTGTTGAAAAACATTGGTCCCAGCCTGATATCGTGCTTTTTTCTGTCATAAAGTATGTCTCAGTAGCTCTTAATTTATTGTGTCAGTATGACACACACTATTAGTACCAAAGACGGATGTCTTGTAAGGCGTTTTCCAGTCACTAAATTGTCCTGTCTTTACTGTATTTATACTAAACACCATTGCTTGTTTAGTTCAATGCTTATTTCTATTGCTTAGAACAACAGCTTTTCTAAAAAGACACGAGATTTAGTGTTGCCTGGAAAGAGAACTATAAATATAAAGCTTAAAGCTCTAACACTAACATTGGACTTAACTGGATCCACGGCACGATAAAAAGGATTTCAGGACAACACTGTAATTTAAATGAATCGAGACTGAGGGCTACAGATATGTTACACCTGTAAGAAAAAAAAAACACATAGTTTAGCGCCCATGAGATTGTAAACTCAGTGAACAGGGCAAAAATACTCAGAGAAAAAAAAACAAGAAAGGCTACTTCTGTTTTGATTGATATTTCTCATTTATCTGTGTATTTCTTTTGTTTTATTTAAATATGTCTGATATGATTATGTCAGGATGCAGCCCCATAAAAATATTTATAAATAGTGGTCTTATTCTAAATGTTAGCGCAGCGTTTGATAAGGTTGGAAGACCTTATCAGCCCTTACGTTTTAACTTTGCTTTGTCAAGCAACGTTGTCAACATCCACAATGCAGATTTGTTTTCTAATGCTTCTTTTACTCCAGTAATAAATAATATTGTAATAAAGGCAGATATGCAGGAACTAAGCTCTTAAAGCTAATCTCTCATTCTGACAGGTGTAACAGAAAGGCGGTAAGATGGTGGATTGTGTTTGATATATGGTGCCTTGCAAAAAATATTTCTCACCCCAAAGTATTTGTGCAGAATTTATCACTTTACATGCATAAACTTATATTTATTTTATTGAGATTTGTATGTCAGGGAAATCTATAAAAATGTAGAAATTGATGTGTATTTAATAGAAATATTCATTGTCTACAAAGTGGTGAAGTTGAAGAAAAAGGATGCATTTGTTCTCCCTTTGATAATAGAAAACCGCCCTTCTTTGACCTACCAATTATTATTATTTTATTAGTCTGCCGCATAAAAACACAACGGAGTGCAAGAAAATACATTAGTGTAACAAGATAATGTAAATAAAAAACTTAAAGTGGTAATATGTTTTGCAAATCACTCTATATGGTTCTTTACTTCTATGTTACTTCGTATTCGTTCACGTCAAACAGACATGTAAGTATATAAATCAGTAATTTCTTCACACAGTATTCATAGTCATGAAATCATAGCCCAACAGTCACATAATGAGGAAGACTTGAGTGCAGCGTCGGCCGTGGGCCTCATGTTAACACTGTGCGCATGTGTACTTGTCTGCGTGCATGTGTGTGGACAGCTTTAAATATTTATCTCAAGGTCAAAGAGAGGGAGCTTTTTGATATTCATAGAGGGTGCTGCACCTTGTGCCGGGTGCCGAAGCCCTACCCATGCTGCTGCCTCTCCCTCTCTCTCTGGGTCATTATGTCTGCCTCTGTTTTTTCCCGTTTCGTGCTCTGATGTGCTGGCAAAGTACTGAGCATGAACGGCTATGCTCACAGTACATCTGCAGTCATTTAAAGGGGCTGCTCGTACCATGAAAAATTGTCACCACATATACAGTTTGCACTTCCTATATGTGTCAAGATTGTTATTCTGGGATGCCTGCTATGTGCTTTAAAATATTTCTGATTTTCCGCCAAGTGGATATAAAGACAAGTCAGTAGTGCTCATATTCACCTTCTGGAGATAAGGAAGAAACATACTGAAGTAGGACTGACACAAGGGAGAGTGTGGTTATGTATAGCATACAGTCTGTGTATTTTTCATTTATTTATTTTTTTTATTCCTGAGTTGTGTTATGAATAATCCATCTGGGGTGTTCAGCTTTCAGTATCATGGTGGCATCTGTGGCTGAAAAGAGGAGCAGATTGATTCGAGATCATCTTCATCGGAAGTAAAATCGCTACAAACCTTTGAACAGGTGACAACATCTAGTGTAGGATGCCATATGGTAATATGAATTTAAAACATAAGAAAAAAAACATTTATAATAAAGCACATTAAGAGGGGAGATGTACGATATATAAATGCAATCGTAAACCATAAGTACACTAATGCTGTGAATTGTAGATATACTAGTGTTGTGCACTTGTCTGTAGCATAAATAGCCTGTCTGTCTTCATCCATCCCAACCATCCATCTAATAATCCATCTGCCCATCCAGCATTAGCACTTTTTCTTGCGGCACACCTAAAAATCAATGTATTTAATTGGATTGTTATGTGAAATACACAAAGTAATGTGCAATTTTAAAGTGGAAGAAAAATCATGCATGTTTAATCGGAGTAATCAGAGCTGAAACATGTCCGTGTTGAGATTTTATATGTTACAATGTGGTAAACCATGTCTTGCTATCCTCCTACCTCACAACTATGGAACTGCTTTGTGATCGGTAAAGGTTTTATAGTATATTTATTACTCTGACAGAATTTGGAAGCTAAATGGGATAAGTAGAAAGGGACATTTGCCCGTATCTGTAATTGACACCATAAGATAGAGGGAATGACAAAGTCCACAAAAGTGAAGAGAATACATTTTCTACTTTTTTCATACTTCACACGAGATATACTTCCTTCTTTCATACTTCTTTCAGCAGCTTTCTGGGGAGTGATGTGTCTGGATGACGAACAGAGTATTTTTATGTACAGTGCTCAAGTCTCCAATGTATATAATGGTTGACAGAGGGCAAGCCTTAAAGCTCATTATTTTTATTTAGACACTTTTTTTCCACACAGTCGTCTGTCTCATAAAGCATCACTGGCATCACTGAGATATATGTGTTCTGCCCATTCCTAACAAGCTTGTACGGCATGGGTGGTCTTAATTCTTATAAATACAGCCATCAAGACTGGCCTGATTTTTCAACACCAAACATACCAAGCCTTAACCGCTATTGATATCCTCACTGGGTGACGTGTGTTCATGCATTAGTCTTTGCAGTGAAAAGAGGAGAAACGTATCTGACAAGCATCTGACACTGATTATTGTACTGCAGTGTTTGAAGGATTTTTATGATGACATATATTCTCCCTCTCTCTCTTTCTCTATCTGCATGCAGAGCTCTACAAATCTATGCTTTTGAGATTAGATTGCTTGTATGTGGACGCCTTTGTCTGTCTATCAAGTAATCTTCATCACAGCAGTCTTATGCTTTAGTTAAGTCGAGAGCTCGTTCGACTCCTCGCTATTTGAGCCATTTATCAATTTGGCCGCTTCATCTCGTTTGGTAGCATAACACAACGCAGTCATACGAACCCTAACTCCTGGGATTGCCCTAATCGTAAATTCTGATAAGGCCCTCTCCTTCCGTTTGGTGGAAGCAAGATGTGGAAACCTGCAGAAAACAGAACAAAGAGAAGCACAAGTGAGCTGCTTGCAGAGGGGAATTGGATTATTGCACCAACTCTGCATCCCTTCATTCTAGAGCTGCTGTACAGTCTTGTTGTGTCATGTAAAGGTTGATAAGGTGCAGTGTGAACATGGCAGGCTGTGGACTTAATGAGCTACACACCCATTTCTTCTAGTCAGAAACTGCTGATACATTCAGAACACGATCCTCTCTGCAAACTGTTTACTACTTTATGCATGGTAATTTGGTTAGAGGCCTGGTGGTGATATCATACTCCGGGAACGAGCACTCTGTCTTTTTTTTTTCTCGGCCACTGAGAACAGAATAAGAGCAGAAGCACTTCTTCTACTTCATGTCCTCAAGGTTATTTATGAGTTTTTTTTGTATGCAGTGTCAATCTATTTCAGATAAGTGCAGTTGTTCGCTGGGTAGCAGCGTCCATGCACAGCAAGAACATCCAGGGTTCAAATTTGCTGTTGGGAGCCCTGAATCCTGGTAAGAATAAGCAGGCAAAGAAAACGGATGGATGCTTAATACATGGATATTGGTGAAGCTTAGGGATCTCTATAAAACAGATTCTGTTAAAAAAATATTTAGCAACTGATGGTACCTTTCTTAACCAGCAATCAGTGGTGGTTTTGGCCTGTGAAAATAAGCAGTTCTGTGTTTGCTTCTAGCTTCAGCCACAATCGCTCCTTTTTTGAGTGAGTCTCAATTAAGGATTTTGCCACCAAACAAGAAAAAAACCAAAAACAAAACAAAAGGCTGACTGGAGTAGATAGATTGCCTGCACAAAACAGACATTCTTATTCATGGTGTTTTTCAGCTTTGTAGCTGAATTTCTTTTACAAAAGCCAACAATTTCTATTTGAGAACGCCGCATTATTTGCAAACTGCAAGGGAGACTCCCTTTTACTATTAAATTGTTGAAAAAAAATTGCACGTTTGTTCTATCCCGAATGAATTTGAACTGTTTGGGGAGTTCGAATGACAGCCTAAGGGGAAAGTAAATGGTAAACAGAAAGAACAAAACCTGGACAGTAACCATAACCAAATCCAACGCAAGAAAATGGGTCCAGAGGGTGATAAAGAAGTTATGCACCAGGAATACCAGGATAACATAATGAGAACAGAATATGGAAATTGGAGGGAGGGGGTTGTTTGGTTCCCAAAGGCAAAAAAATAAAATAAAATCAGAACAGTCAAAACTGAACGAAAGTCCAAAGGATTATGGCAGCTACTAAACACAATTTTATTAATGATATTATAAATTGTTTTTGCTGCTTCTTTTTTTTCAAACTAGTAAAGCCCAACATCCACTGTGCATTTTAAAATATTGTACAGAACTTGAAAATTTGGCAGAGTGTGAACTCAATATGGAAAAATATATATGTTCCTGTTTTACTGCGTGATTGAAAATGCGAGACTGTAGAATGCAATGCATTTTTCCGATTAGAGAGAAGTTCAATTGGTGGCCTAGCTTTCTTTGCTGATTTGTTGCTGTCCTCACTGCAAATTTGTCTATTTTTGCTATTTTTTTTAAAGTTGTATAGTAATTTTTGTTTGCCTCCTTTTGCAGCCCAGACTGGTTACTGTTTTGATACTACCTTCCAAGGTGTGTAAGTATTTGGTCAACTTTAATCCCCATCATACAACAAGAACTTCCAGCCTAGCAAGAGACTTACAGAACAGGAACTAACAGATCCTGGACGCAAGGGATGGTTTAGATTAATCTAAATTGAGCTAAGGTTCGACAAGTCCCCAAGGCGTAACATATGCTTTTTCAGAAGAATAGTATTATCTACAGTAGTTTACATACTTTTTTAAAGCATTTTATAGCATTTAGAAACATTATCATTTCTAAATTGGATTTTTATTGTTAGATGTGAAGAGATGCATAGAACTGATGTTTTCTCCAGTATTTTTCCTCCAAGATAAATGTATGAGACTACATGCAGGAGTTGCTGCAAGTACCTGAAATCTTTAAATACTTGGGACCCTACTAAAACAAATGTACATCTACTTATTTCAATAGTTGAAGTGATAAATATACCTCAGAATGCATTTATATGCACAGTGGAACAGTCCTAGCACTAATGCAGTGTCTTGGTATTCATGGTTTTCCTTATCTTCACTCCTGGATGTACAGCCAATCAGAGCCAATCAGAATCAAGCAATATTAATGAACCTGGATGAATTGGCTTTTTTTTTCTTTTTTTTTTGCAAATGCCAGCCAAAAATCTGTTAAAAATGCGTGAAGGTATTTCAGATTCCCTAGTTGGATTTTCTTTTAAATATTTTAGATATGGTCCATGAAAAAAAATCAGCGGAAAGGCAAATGTGTGAATACCATGAATTGGCTGGGTTTCACTGCATGTTACATTATTGATTTATTATGCTGGACTGGCATATATTTTGGTAACCAGGAAAACAGGACTGTTTTCTAATTGACTGGTGGCTTTAAAGTTTTATACACACACACACACACACACACACACACACACATTTACACAATCAGGGTCTTTTCGATTTATCTTAGTTAATCGTTGTAAATGGAAGCACTGGGCAGAAAAAGAGCACAGATTGAACATGACAAGGTGTAGGTATAAAGCATTGCTGGTATTTGTAGAGCTCAGTGAAATGTCATGATCTAGATTCCAGCCTTAGTGCCACTTTTCTCAATAAATACCTAAATACCTTAAAGCTGAATATGCAGGGCTCTGGTATCAGCAGTATGTTCTACAGTGTCCTTTTCTGTTCCCTCTTCTTGTCAAATATTTGATCTGTCCTCACCGCCTTGTCTGCAAATGTAGCTGTCTGTCAATGTATTTTAACAGACTAACTCTCAGCTTTCCCCATCAGTGTCAGAGTAACACCCCAGCTCTGATCCGGGCTGCACTCAGGTGTGTAACTGACTGCTCTGTTTCCCCATAATTACGACACCTGAGCATGTGCTGTGTACATGCACGCCCGTACGCACGTACGCCTGTGTGTTTGTGTGTGTGTGTGTGTGTGTGTATGCGTGTATTTTTTCACCCCAGGCGGAAACATGTCATTTCCCGTGCTCCTGTCCTTCTGGCAGACAGATACAATATTAAGACCCACAAATCTGAGTGTAAGTTGAGAGGAGACGTGGCGGCTGGGGAGTGGGAGTGGGCGGTGGGGGTGGAGGGGGTGTCAGAGGGGGGGTGCTTGGAGTTTGTGGGGAGATGACAGTAATGATAGCATATAGACAATAGTCAGGAAAGGAGACAGCGATTGAGTGGGTTCGTACAAGTCATGTCAAAAGACAGGATGTGCAGACAAAAATATATCAGATATCTAGGTCTGAGGAGAGAGGAGATGAATGCAGTATTGTTACAAAGCCTTATCTCATTCACAGCATGAATTATCCTATTTGCTGTTTTTCACTGCATGCTCAATTATCATTCACAGCAAAAACCTGTTACGGTTTACAGTTCTATCCCTTTATGTAATTTTCCATGGAAGAGCTATTGTTTTTTTCCTGTTTCCTGTTGAATGTCAGGTTGAAATAAATAAATGTGTATACAAGGCATTGCCTTACTTAAACCTCTATGATTTATATATTTTATTTGTATTTGATAGAGGAACAAAAATGAACATATGGTCAGGCATTTTAAGACAATGAAAAAAAAACAACAAAGCTTAATTGTAAAGGTGAAAATCTCACTCCCAAAACTTTGATGAACAACATTTTATTAATAAATAAGGCAAAAGATTTTCTTATGTGGAATCTAAATAACCAGTGGTACAAAACTGTGATACGATTCAGTTATACTGGGATATCTGGGAAAATTTGGTTTTCGTAGAGAATTTGTTTTCTATGCTTACAGAGATATTGGAAAACCTACAGAGAACTTGGTCAACTAAAGAACCACAAGATTCACAGGTTCTGTGACTGCAAACAAGCAAAGAGCGTTGCTCCTTTCATCTTTACGCTGAACAGATGGAAAGAAGGGTTTTTGACACTATAACATTTTTCATGTTTTACCAGAGTTTGTTATTTTGATGTCATTTGTCCAGAAGTTACTATATAGAAGGTCCAAAGGGCTTACCAAATCTAATCTGCACTGTCATATACTGAGATGTTACTTTCACTTTATAACCCTTGCAAGGGTTACTATAGTAAGCTTTTATTGTAATGAACTCTTGAGGAGCTCTCATCCAGGACAAGTGATGGAATCTACTAGGCTTCTTTAGATTAAAAATGTTTTGTATTGATTTGTTTAATATGTATAAATTGTATGTATGATTGGAACAAAATAATTTTCTTCTAATGCCTGTAGAGTCTATGATTGGGTTGAAGTCGCCCAGTCTGAATCTGAGGTGAATTTGCTGGTAAAGTGTAACTGTAAATGATTCTCATTGAAGCAAAAATTGATTTAAATAGTTTTGGGGTTGTCTTTAAACCTTGCTCAAGTTAATTGTAGATTTAACTGTTTCTCTGAGATTATTGTGTGGTTTAACCTCCATGTAATTCTGTTCACACACCTGTACACTCCTGATCAAAATACTTATCTTACAAACATAATCATGATAATCTACCACTTTTTTTGTTTACAATTTATTAGTACTATATTGTACCCGTGTTGGCAGATATAATTTTTAGAATCCAAATAGTGTGCATTAATGTGCACACTAGTGCTCATCACATGAAGATTTTTTAATGCCAATACCTGAACGAAATGCAGATGGTGAAACAGAAATGATGCATTTCTCATCTAGCTAAATACTTTAAATAATCCAGACTAAGAGCCTCTCTGTGGACTTCCAGGTTTAAACACCATCAGCCCACACTCTTTGGTCCTACCAGCTGTTTCAGAATCCCTGCATGAAGCTGGCATATACTCATTATGCCCATAGGCTTGATTTGTTATTCTGCCAAACAAGATGTGCTTCTTTTTTTTTTTCTTTACAGGTAGATACAAAATTGGCATGACTTTTAGAGAGCGAACCAGTCGACCTTAGCTGCATTTGCGCAGTCAAAATCTTAGTGCCCTCATATCTCTCCAAGATTCAAACGGTACCCTCTGACCACCCTCCTGCTGAGCCTCGAGCCTCACAACACAGCCAGATTTCTGTTCCATAGGTCACATCAGATGGCTGGCACGCTTGAGCCCTGTTGACAGCTTGTTGTTTACAGTATGTGCTGTCAGCATGGGGCAAGCTCCGCCGATCAGGGGCCCGGTGGGAGGTCGATGCACCAGGTGTGTGTGTTTTGTGCAGGTTTTGGGAACCGGCAGGGATGAGGATGGTGCAGGTAGGAGGCAGAGGCGGTGGAGGTGCAGTGGCAGGAGGGAGTTGATGTCAGCAGGGGGCCTGGCGTAGGTTTCCTAGCAGGGAGTCCATGGTGTAAGGCCCAGCGGTCTTTGATGCTCTCTGGCTCTGAGAGAGAAGCAGCTCGGGGGGAGAGGGAGGGGGGAGAGAAGGTGCAAAGGAAGGATAGAGAGGGGGTTGAAAGAGAAAAAAAAAAGGTTACCTGTGGATCAGCCTGTGTCTGGTGCAGAAGGGCCACGTGAGGTGGGTGAATGGGAAAAGGGAGCTTTGATGTTAGTCCAGGTTGGAGGAGAGTGGGCTGCTGAGGTATGTAGGGAGGAGAGGATGGTGAAGCAGATAAGATGAGGATGGCCAGAGCTCTGCTACGGCAAGACTTCCACATTTTTTCTCGGCAGAAGCCTCTGGTTACACCAAGATACATTGAAAACAGGACTTTTCTTTCTGTCTCCGTTAACATGTTTTCATGATGTCTGTGTTTATGTCTATTTACAGAGACTTAGAGAAGTGAACATGGTGTAATTCCTGCACCATTCCACTACTTGGTGCTGTGTTTTTCTATAATCAACAAGCTCATACGTACAAAAACTGCCCAAAAAGATGCTTCAACTATTAAAGTTTGGATTTGGTGGAGAAAACATTTTTTATTGTGGGCAGATGACAAGATTCGGGTGTTGCTTAATGTGACTCCAAAAACATCAGATTTTAAGATAACATTGAATCGGAATCATCCCATTTGAAACACATGGATATATGCAAAGATTACTTGGAGCAGTATCCATTTAATGGGGGAGCATTTTTAAAAGACTTCCTTCTAGAGAAAACCTTTACAGGAAAATCCCAGACCAGGAACAGATTCCGCATGAGAAAAAAAAAGCCGTCTACACAAGAATGGAGACTGGGGGAGGTTTTTGGAACCAAAATTACTCCATATAAGTGTGCTTACCCACAGTCCATTGTGCGATATCCAAGATGGTGCTATTTGCAAAACAGTCCATGGGGTCCGCTTTCAAATTGTGCTGGTGTAAGATGAAACATTCACCATTGTGATCATAATGAACAATTAAAACAAATTCCAACTTTTCCATTTTCGCCAGAAAATGGAAAGAGGGGCTTGGAGCACAATTCGAGAATCCTGAAGCTGTGGTTTGGATAATCTCAAGTAAAAGTGTTTGTTGTTCGCATAGTTACGAGAGAGTGGATGAAGTTTAAGACATCCGTCTCTTGCTGATACTTGCTGAGAATGTGAGTCTTTCATCTCTCTCCCATGTGTTTGCAGCAGAACCATGTGGGAGTTTATGCTCCCTCTGAGAGTTGGGTAGAGAGTGTGTGAAGCTGATGTGTTTATGGGAGCGTACACGTATGCTTTGTTCAGAGGGAACTCTCTGTGAATATTCCAAACCAACAAAGGCAAAATCCTGCTGGGCTACTGTGTATCAATAGATCAGAGGTGTGTGTTTGTGTGTTTCTGTAAGTGTGCATGAACATCACTGATTCTCGCACAATTATCAGGACACCAAACAGGCACAACACCCGCTGGGTCTAGCACTCTCCACAATACGCCCAGGCTCCCACAATGCAGCGGTATTTCAAAGCTGTGCATCTCTGGAGACTTTGCTCTGACAGTGAGGTCTCTTCTTCCAGGAAGTGACACAGCCTCCTGCTGAGACACACTCCCACAATGCAATGGAGGTGGCCCCCATAGTGATATGCACATTGTGTGTTTGCTCATGTTGCAGGCTACAGCCATGCATCTGTCTGCCACTAGCATATAGCACAAACATCTCCCTGTTTTCCTTCTGTCTCATTTGCTCCATTCTTGGCCTCCTCCGTTTTGACTCCGCTTACATCCTTGATCCCAGTTTGGGGTCAACAGATTGTGTTCGAGGTCTGACAGCAAGAACAAGAACACATCCAGTGGCCCTGTGCACACTGGAGCACAAGAAAAAGCTTTACTGTGACAAGGAATAACCCAAGGCGAGGCTGACACATCACTCATTTTCGTTCTACAGTAGTGTCAGAATCCATGGCCAGTTTGCAGTCCATGTAAAGTGTGCTCAGACTCAATAGACAGCTTGACATAGATTATTGGTGCCCCCCTCTACAGACGCAAGCATTCATCTGCCATTGGGAGGGTGTTAATGACTAAACCCCAGCTTTCTTTCCTCAAAAAGAGTAATTCTTTAAATATGCTGACATATAGTTCCCAAAGTTCTTTAAAAAATATAAAACTTTTTTAGTAGTACCATAATTAAGACGCTAATTTAGATGTATAAGTGGGCTCAGATATTACTTTTATTTTTCCTAGAAGACAAGCTTTGCAATAGTTTTTGTAACAGAAACTTATTTTTTCTGTCAAAATGTATTCCTCTGTGTAAAACGCGAACATCTACCTCTTCTGTTAAATAGGTTTCTTTTGTTTGTTGTTAACAGATCTGTTCCTATATTTCCATTATTCTCTCTCAGTTTCAGGTATTTTTCAACCATAAAATTGATTGGCTCTGTGACCGAGCAGCTAAAAAAATACAGTTTTATTAGACCTACTAGAGGTTAACTGCAATACAAATTGTTTGTCAATACTTAAGGCAAATAAATTAGAGAAACAATTTGCATTGTTAATTTTTTTTAATACCCCATGAAGTTTTGTTGTGTCACATTAACGGACTGTTTGCATAAGACCAACATCCATCATTGCACATCCATCCATCCATTTTATGTACACCCGTGTCCCTACTGGGGTCGGGTGGGTCTGCTGGCGCCTATCTCCAGCTTACAACGGGCGAGAAGCAGGGGTACACCCTGGACAGGTCGCCAGTCCATCGCAGGGATCATTGCACATCCATCATTTGAAAATTATAATAGCTCTACCCAGAAATGGCTCTCCAGCTAAACACACTGAGGCTTCCACAAATCTGTTTTTAAAATAACAAAGAGATTAATGTGTGAAATATGGGACTCGGGTCAAATTAGACAAAAATTAACTATTTGGCCTTCATGGAAAAACTGTGTACAGAAACAACACTGAAGATCACCCTGGTGGTAGCAGAATCATGCTGTGGGGGGGCTTGTGTTTAACAGGGACAAGGAAGCTTTATGACCCTAGTGGAATAAAAGTTGGTAGAAGCTGTATAGGACTTATTATTAAATTTGTAGTTTTATGGAAAATGTTTGTATGCTATAAATGCTTTTGTAAGTTGCGAAACTTATCATATATTGAATATCCATATAACATGGATTTTCAGTAAAAGCCCTTTTTTATGAAAAAATCTAATTTCTGCACATTGTGCTGGGTGGCAGCTTAACATGTCATAAATTGTATAAAGTAAAACATAGTTGAGTTCATAAAAATGACATTGTAGTGTAATTAAAAAGGGAAAAAAAATGTGTTTGTTTATTTAGATTATGTTGGATTTTATCCATATACTTTTATCCTTTAAACATGTTGCAGTTCCAGGCACAATCGTCCAGAGTAACCTGCCACGCAAATTAGCAGGGCAGTGCAGAGAGGGGCAGGTGCTTAAAGTTTAAAGTGGCCACACGGGGCACGGATTTGAAACACGGCACATTAACATACCCTGCTATACAACTGGTTGAATTTTATCAACCCTAATATAAAGAATGTAACATGGAGTCACAACACACCGTAGCACAGCTCCTTTTTTTTCCGCTTTAACCTCCTCTCCTTACGAGGCATCTTTGCAAAATGAAACATGATCCTTAAACTACAATGTGATGCACATAGAACACACACACAAACACACACACACACCCCCTTTGTGCAAGTCCCTGCAAATTAGTAATATTCCTCTGCCTTACATGCAACAGTTCACTTCATATTGCAGTTCTCTCTGATAATTGATAAACCAATCAATAAGAATTTAAGTTTATTCTTCTCGAATAGTTAGAAGGACCTTTTCTGGCTTTATCTGGCGCATTTTCTCGCTGTGCTGCTACTTTGCAACAGCATTTATATTGTAAAAATTTGCACACGTACCAACATGAATATGGGAATACATATTACAATATACAGCATTTTTGATGCATTCCACTAGCATGTCCAGTGTTATATCTGCTCGAAGCAGGTTAGGAATTAAATAATATGTAACATCAGGAAAATTGGTTGGGAACATTATGATGTAGTCAAACTGAAAAAGAGAATAGCTTTTGTCTTTTGCTTATTTATGAAAGGTATCCCCAATATTTGCTGATTAGACTTTTTTTTCCCTACAAATATGCTGTTAATTGTATTAAACTGTATTATAATATTAGTTTCATATCAATACATTTGTTTCATAAAACACAGCAAGTAAGCTTTGAATTACATTATTTGAGTACAATTAAACTAAACACGCTGTCACGGTTACTGTGACTGGAATATAGACGTCATAAGCACGCGGCTAAAGAAACGCTGCCGACCACACCAGACCAGACACATTAACACCACCGGACTCATAGTTTTCTAATTCTAATTGATTTCTTTTTCCAGAGCTGCCAAGTAAATTACTTTCAGTGGTTGAGGTGTTTGCTTTTGCAGCGTGTTTCAGATGTTTTCAGCGATCGTGCTTTGGCAAAGCTTTCTGCCCTGGAGTGGCTTGTATATAATGGACTGCCATGAAATCATAATTGCGTGTTTATGAAAAAAACAGCTGGTTGAGGCAGAGGGTAATTATTTTTCTCTGCGTTCTCCTTTCCGCTCACCGCACACTTGGGTCTGATAGCTCTGGTGGTAAATACAGTGGGCAAAATAGCGGAGTGGAACCGAAAGGGAAAATGAAACCTTTGTAGTTTTTCTTGTCTGTTGTGTAGTTGTTTATAAGTCTTTTCTTCTTTTGCCTTGGTTTTTTCCTTTTACCTTTTATTGTATGAGTAACACTAAGCTGATTTAGAATGAATAAATAGATTTGCCATTGCAAAGACAATCCTGAAAGGTAGGAAAAACTTCGAAATTTGGCTCTACTTACATTTTTCCCCATTGCGAGGCGTTATTCATCAAACTCTGTAAAAGGTGTTGAATTGCAACACCTTTTGCATTGCAGAAATATAGAGCTACACACTTGATGAATAAAAGGGCCTCACATGCATAGTAAGGCCTGCTATGAGCTATCGTGGCTCCAGGAACAAACTAAGTAACTCCAATATAGGTTCTCTGGCGTGAGTCTGTAAGTGGAGTGTGATCATCAGGGCCAGCAAGGGCTGACCTGCTCGGCCTGGAACACAGCACAGTTACCGTGTCTCATTAACGAAGCCACTGCTCTCACATTTAGCCTTGTTAGCTGCTCTGAATGAACATCCAGCAGCCCGCTGAGGATTCAAGGTTTAATTGTGGCTTGTGTCAGAACTTAGACCAGTCCAGCTCAATAATGGGCTGCAGTTATTGGGTTGCTGGCGATGTGAACGCGTGTACGTGTGGAGCAGATCAGGAGCATGTCTTTGCACATGTGTGCTGCCGGTCTCTGGTTATTGGTTTTAGTGTTGACCCAGGGTCAGTCCTCTTCCTTCGTGCTGTCTTTAGGAACAGAGAGCTGACTCTGATTTCTTTATTGAAATTAGATGCACAACTTGTTAACACACCCTTTAAGCACACTCTGATTTAACCCTGCAGTTCTGGCAAAAACTAACTACACCAGCAGTTTTTTAGGCTTTTTCACGACCATCTATGTAATATTTTCGTTCATTTTTCCCAACAATCTGTCAATTTACGATTACTTTAGATCCAGTCAATCTCTAGAAATAAACATGACACTCCTTCACCTTTATTGTACCCTGACATATTTTTTACCATCAAAGTATCCCGAACCAGGAATTGTCAACCTGAGAACTGAAGACACTATACATTCATTTCTGTATTAACAATGATTACTTTTACTTTTAAATAAATGTGTTCTCCACATATATCAAACTTGTGAACACATTTGAGAGTGAATACATATGGCCATCTGAAACATAGGATAAACTCAATGATAGAAATACATAACTATGCATGTACGTTTTTTTTTGTTTTTTTTTTAAAATACATATTATTCATTTGTAAAACGAAAAAGGGAATTCAGTATATATTTCAAATGTAAACAGTGTCAACTATAATTAAATTTGCGCTTAGTGATCATCCCTTAAACCATATGCCGTATCTGTAAACAAACTTGCAGCTCTAAATATAAGGTGTGGAACAGATGGTGATGTAGTGATGTCCAGTACAGGATTTTTATTTATTTATATTTTTTTTATTTGTTGATATGCATGTTTTTGAAAAGTCAGCACAGACACAACCAATCCTGAAAGTAATTAAAACTTTTACTATCAGGTGAAAAAAAAAAAACGTTAAACGTGAGCAGTTTTTTTCTTTTCTATGTAACCTATCTTAATAAGTTAAATGTTGCTGCTGGATATTTTTATTTAAAGGTATAGGAGCGTAAATTTTATTTCCGCATTGACAGCCAGTTATTTTTCACCACCGGTCATTTTTGATTGGCTGTCATTTTCTATGGGATTTTCCATTGAAATTTTTCTATTGAAAAGATCCTCTCCTATACCGTTAATGAATCAATTCTATGGTTTACACAAAATATGTTACCAAATTTTAAAATGTTTAAATGTAGTGTTTTGTTCAAAAACAAATTCTGTTTTTTATAATCTACTTTCAACCATGTCAGTATATAGACTTGTCAATATGCGGATTAGACCAAATTCTAATTAATCACTAGAATAATCAATTTTTAGTGAAAAAGCACAGATATGCACACTTATGCTGAAAATTATTTATACTGAGTAATCTTTCAATTTTACTGGAAGTAAATATTAAGTACTATTAACATTTTAGATCAGTTCAGTCAGAGTAATAGATTGAAATGGGATGTTACATCTGGTTATGCTTTTTCCTTCCTTGCCTATAATTTTAACTCAAACGCAGCATATTACCGATTTGTTTGTAACAGTGCTTACTTGATTATCTGATAATAGAAAATCCCTATTTTATTTTCTTACCACGTTAGCAGATCAAGCACAGCAATTATCATGTTGTTATTTTAGCAATAGTGTTTAGACGGCAAATGTGCTAAAAGTTAGGTGTACTTAGGTAGGCATCATCCTCTGATCCCTCAGAACAGTAGAGAGGTGAAATATGACCTGCCCATTCTTGTATAAAGGAACTTAAGTTTGTTCTTAAAGTCTCTCTCAGTTTATAAAACCCATTCAATCTTCATAAAGCAATATTTAATATTGCCAAAGGGAGTTATGCTCACTTAAAATTCCTCAGGCACAATCAGCATCATGAAAATGTTCACTTAAGCTTGCTTTTGCACACCATTGTGCAGAGAGTGTTGTGCAACTCTGGACCTGGGAAGTTTGAGCAACAGGCCGTCATATAGTACTAAGGAGCACAAATGGGATCTGCTTGTGTTTAGGAAAATGTTCTTGCCATAATGGTGCTCAAAATACTCAGCAGGCTTTTTATTTTAATGATGACCAGTTCTAGCTGTAGTTCCCTGCAGAGTGTGTTCCTGTGTGGAAAAGATGTCCCCGTATAGCATGCAGTTGATGGATTTTGTGTGCGTTGGAATGAACAGTCGCTGTATGTGTGCGCTTTCAGCTCTTTTGGGGGAAATGACAGGCTTTAGTTTGAAATGGCTTCAGCTAAATAAGACGTCTTGCTGCATGAGAGAGACGGTGTGTTTGATTGGGTCTGCGTAGGTGTAAAAGCATTGTGCTTTTTTCCCCCCCTTGCTTTCTTACAATATGTTTTCTTAAAATTTATCTCTTTTTCTTATCCCACATCCCACCCACACAGACACCTACACACACACACACACACACACACACACACACACACACACACACACACACCACTACCACCATCTCTGTTGACAGGGTAAATTGTACGAAAAGCTTTTAAGGCAATTAGTGGATTGAGTTGGAGCCTTTCTTCCCATTCGCACTGTTCATTAGCAGCTCCTCTAGTCTGTGATATTACCATCACTCCAAGCTGGCATCAACACCACTCACTCCTTATGTATGTTTGTGTGCAGATGCGTTTCTTTGTGTCTGTCTGTGGTATTTTACACATCTCCTTGGTGAGCCACAATTTCAAAGCGAAGATCCTCGCAGGCCTGAAATTCTGGCTATTTTAGTCCATTTCATACATGACAAAAGACGAAACTCTTATGAGACTCCTGTAATCACCATTTGTGCTCTTTTTTGCTTATGTGTTGTTAGCCACTTAAACAATTTACTATTATGATGATGATGATGATGAAGATTTTGTGTTTTAGCATGTGTTCTTCACCAACTTTAGACTTACAAAAATACCAAAACAGAAAGAAACCCTTTTTCTTAACAAAAAAGGAAAGCCTAGAGATGAGCCTTAAGGTCATGATAGCGTCACATCTCATTGCTCTGTGTTCTGTAAACTCCATCTGATACCTGAAAGTATGCTTGCATCTTCAGCCTCTCAAATAAACTTTGTTTTGGTGCAGAATTTTGGGATCAACCACAGAACAACAGCAAACATGCTTTAAAATGTAGGCTGCTGATTATGGCTGATAAAAGATGATGTCATGATTCATTGTGAAACAAACCCTTGTGACTTGTACCGAAGGTGTAGAGCTAATCCAGTGTTCCACGGCCAGAACAAAAACCACTACTCTCTTCCTGCATCTGAGTTTCAACTATCCAACTCCTGAACCCCCAAATAACCAGGAATCCTTTGGGGGTAAGAGTGTGCTTTTTGGACTTTGAGAATGCGTCAACCATGTCCTATGATGAACCCTGTGGGGGGTATTTCGGGAATATGGGGTGCTGAGCCCTTTGATACGAGCTGTCAGGTCACTTTATGACAGTGTCAGAGCCTGTTTCCTGTGAGGTTTGGACTCTGTAAAGGAAAAGGTGAAGAAAATATATGGATGGATAGATGGATTTTTTTAATACAGTGTATCTGTATATTATGGATGTACTGGTATGGAATTCTTGGTCTATAACCTTTATTACTACTGATTTTTCCCTGATAAACAATATTTACTGATAGTATTATCAGTACGATACCAATGTTGCTGTTGATTTATTGTGCATCCTTTGTATATATCTAGTTTAAATTGTTAGGTATTTGTAGAGTAGGGTGCTTTTTCTTAACACTGTCTGTGTGGGTTTGTGCAGAGTTGATAGAGAGTTAATTATGTGGAACACAGGAGTGTCAGTTTAAATGGGGGTGGGGGGATGTTTTAAATTATTGATGAGTGACACACATTGCCGACATAATCGGAAAAACAACACACAAGCGTGTTACTGTGCACTATCGTTGCCACACCAACCGGTAATCTGAAAACACACACATACTCGCACATAGAGAGTGTGTAGTTCTGGCAGGGATTTCTCCACTGGTTGGGAAACGTTAAACCGTGGTAGCTGACATACTTGGACTACCTGCTATACATTAGGCTTCCATCTCTGCTCCATATGGGACTGTCATCATCCCTGTGTGTTACATTATTTAGCAGACGAAGTATTTGATCCCACAGCTCGAGCTGATCTGGCTCTATCATTAACGCTGAATTTGGCTTGAACCAGAATGTGCTGTCATTGATGCTCTACTCACGTACACAAACATGCATGTACGCACAATAATTCCATCCTCACTATAGTTTTCTGAGTAAGAGTCCCTAATTTTAACATTGCAACAAAGCTGGTCTCCTTCCTCAGAAATTTTTTGACTTCTCCCTGCATTGTGAAGAGTTCTTCCCTTGCTTAAAGTTCTGCAGCACAAATAAAGAGGCCTCGGACTAAAGACCGTTGCTGTTTAATGTTCTCATGACTGTCACAGCATAAATGCTCAATCTCTGGGTAGCAGAGGTTATATTTCACAGTAACATGTTCCGAATGTCACTACCAGTTGTCGGCAAACACTGCTTATCCACCTCCTTTGCTTTTGCAATTGCTGTTGAAATCCCTGGTAGTATAATTCGAAAGCTATATTTTTTCTATATGGATATTTAGTGTTTTCATTGTATGCATTACTCCTATTTATCAGTGTGTTGAAGGTATCATATGCATTACTTTTGGTTTTTAGAGATTTTAGAGAAAAATTGTGCTGGTGCTACAAGTTTTTGCTCTGTGCTAAAAGAAAAAACGGCAGCCTCTCTAGCTGTAGGCGAAAAAAGTTAGCGTACAACCCCGTCATTCTTGCATGATCTTAATGGAACTCAATGAAACTTGATTTAAAGAAAATGAGTCATCATTGAAATTTAAACCGCCATCTCTGCCAGAAAAGAAACGCAATTAAAATTTTATTTTTCTTAAAATCGTTCAGCCTTACTCTGTGGTGTTTCAAAGTTTTCTGGAGAAGGAAATAATGAAATTCACAAAGTTTGTTGCATTGGTTAGGATAAAACAAAATCAGAAGAGGAAGCTGATGTCACCTGATAAATTGGTATATTATTTGCTGAGCTAAGGTTGAATGTATGAGAATGTTTTCTAAAGTGCTTGAGTGGAATTCAGTTCAGTTAGAAATCTTACTTACAGTGTACTATTTGGTATAATTCTGTTTTGTTTTGTTTTTACCACATCTTTGTAAAAGACTGAAAACTGTGTGAAAATAAACTCTCACCTCATTACTGTATTCTATAAAGCACTTAAGTTGCAGAGAAGTGATGAATGTAATTATTGTATATAAATTCTTTAGAAATAGTTTTTTTTCTTTTTGGAACATTTGAAAACCACGTAGAGATTTATTGTACTCCTGTGAAGCTGCTCATCCACTCCAGTGAAGGCAGAGTGACACATTGGTTTATTACATTTGGAGTTTACAGCTCTGACAGGGTCAGGAGTCAAGCACGTACACTCTAGGCTTTCACTACAGATCAATACAGTATAGAGAAGGCCAAGCTGCACAAATATTGATTAACACATATGCATACATCTCATGTCACACTACATCTTTCTAACACATATGGCTGGAGCTATAAAAAAAATATCTCAATCGTTTGTGTTTAAGTGCCACAGACACAAAAAACTGGAGATGTTTGTTCTTTGCTTTGTTCTCCTTTCCCAATTTATAGATCGTTACAGACTCAAGTGATCATACTTACATAACTTTTTGCACTACCTTCTTAACATAATCTTACAAAATCAATCTTAACAAGTATACATTAAACATATCAATCCTCTATTTGTATTCCCTTTTACTTCCCGAAGCATACATTTTAGGGCCTACACCCAACACTGCCAAACACATTTTTGGATCACCTTGTACGACTGTGTGAAAAAAGCCTTAAAATAGTTCAAGTGATATGTCACCTGACTTCCAGTTGCAAGGTCATGGGGTAAAATCCAGCCCATTGCACAAATACACCACATCATCCAGTGTGGGTCCTTAGGAAAGACCCTTTGCGCTAATGCCTACCTGGCAGAGTTGATAGTTACCTGATTACTCCAGTCTGGTGCTGCAAATGGCTTTCTCAGTGTAATTACACCAAAACAAATTCCTACTATGTCCTGTATGTACCTGGCAAATAAAGTTGATTTAATCTTTTAATCTTTAATGGGGTAGGCTGTTGCACAGTGGGTAGAGTAGTCGTCTGGCAAACAGGCAGATTTCAGGTTTAATTCCATCTGCCCACAAACACTTTGTGGTCAGTTTGATTAGTAAAGCGCAATAAAAGTAAATTCTGTTTAACATTCATTTGGGGAAATACCTATTAATGAAGTCATTGTTTTTAACATTGTTGGCACAATGACTGATCTCCCAATCATATGGTAAAATTAATAAAACTTAAGCATTTTTATAGTTGATCATTGTTTGTAGAAACTTCTAATTGGTAATAAATTACTCTTTGTAAGGGGCACAGAAGCCTATTTTTGTAAATGTCCGTATATACACTTGGCTTGACCAATATTTAAGCAGGGTGGCAATGGATGAAAAAGAAAAAAAATTTAAGGTTCACTATTGGAAAACTGCTGCAAATAAGAGCTTTGTTGGGTCATCAAGTACCCAGAGCACAGTTAGATCCGGTCTAAATGCCAGCTGTTACACATTTTACCATTATAAACCCCACTGGTAAAGTACCTTAAATTAGGCTGTATTATTTAGTAAAAGAGTAAAAAAGATGAGGTTTTCAGAAGTAAAAACTGCAGGTGGGTTAGGCATTAAAGAAAGTCTTAAATCTGCTATAAATTCTGGGGGAGAGTCTTTAAAGTTGTCTGCCTCTTTCTGTTCCAATGACTCTTGGCTCCTTGTAAAAGTCCATGGTTCAAACCTTTCGACATAAAATTAGATTTTAAATGAAATTGTGGTTGGTGTTTTTACAGGATAATGAAAACAGAATTAGACATGTTTCTTATACAAAATCTACCTTCTTCATTGGACATTTCAGTCCCCAGACTTAAATCCACTTGTAGGCTGAGCTAAAGAGAAGATACCATCAGAAAACGCCCAACACTCTAGATGATTTTAAGCATTCAATGGAATGGATAAGGTGCAAAATGGATTTACCTGCAGTTTATACTTCCATTCAAAAATGTGTTATAGTGCATTAAGCAGAATTAGATGTGGGCCCCTTTAATTGGTTACGTTTAAAAATAACCTCTTACAATTGTTTTTCATTTTCAGAAATGTATTTGCAATCAAACCGAGCTCCAAGACAAAGAAAAAATTACATTTGTGGCATGGGATTGTAACAGTGGTAACATGGTTACACAACTGTTAAGATTATTCTTTGCCTTTATACGAAGACAATTTGCCAGTTCCTTCAAACGTTTTTTTTTTTTTTTTATCAGTCTGATAACTTAACTAACTGATGCCTAATATAAATCAAATGTTCTATCATTCTCCTTCTCAATGAGCAAATGTAAGAATTTAGATGTATTTTCAAATTCAAACCTTTAGTGGAAGCCCATTTGGTTTAGGGATCCTAAGTTGCAGCTTTACTCACTTCTACCTTGTGCTGGCTGGGCTTTAAACATGTAACAAATCAGAATTATTGTAACGTTTTAAGTAAAAAGAGCCAGAACCCAAAACACAGCCAAAAACAAGTAGATAGTTAATCAAAAGGTTTTATATACTAAGTTAAGGTGTAGAAGGGGATCCACAGGGGTCAGGAATCCAGCCGTGGGGGCGGTAGGTTGAATGGACTCTGGGATGCCTTGGGGGCTCAGGGGACAGACATATAGCAGGGACAAAAAACCACCAGAGACGGGGTCGTGGAACAATTTGGGGTCATGCAAGGGAGCGTCTCAGGTAATGAAAATCCAGTACTCACAAAACAAGAGGCAGGGTCAGAGACAGGTAAGGTTCAGCTGTTTATATAGGGAGCACCACAGTGCAGGTGAGGGTAATGAGTAAACAGCACAGACAATGAAGAGCTGAAACCATAACAATTATTAGGAAAATTTTAAGATATTTTTCTGTGAAACTATCAATGATCCTGACTTCATACCTATCATATCATAACTTTGGTTTATTTTGTGCTAATCTTTTAAGATAAGACATATGAAGTGGCAAATTCTTCTTTTCGTCCGAATCAAAAGACAAACTAGAACAACCATACCACCCTGTGCAGCATGAATGTAGATGTAGATGTTAACTAATCTTTTGAGTCAACAAGTCTGAAAACAAGGCATTTTTAAGCCTTGGCTTCTACAACATTAAAGCTAATGATTTTTGAACACTAACTGCTGCATAAAGTTTCATCGAAAAAATGTGCAATACACTGAAAGATAAAAAAATGGCAGAAAAAATTGATTAAATTATCCCATCTATAAAGAAAATCTTTTAGCCTCTCAACATTTTTATGTCCTTCACTCCTGAAATTGACTGGGGCCTCATTGCAAATTTGACCCACATTGTCATTGATTACGAGATATTTGCCCTCAGTCTGACTAAATATAACCTTTATAGAGCCACAAATGTTACAAGACCAAAACAGAAATTCATCAGACCTTTTCTAAAAAGAGAACAGATACATTTTAATAACAAGAAAAATTCATCTAAAAACAATATCACTAGTATTTGTACTGTCATGGGAATGTTTTTATTACATAAAACTGCTGAAACCAGCATTTGTTTAAATTTATACTTAAAACATTAGCCTCAGTTAGTAGGCGCCATTGTGGAAAGTCAGAAGATCCACTTGTCATTTCAGTTTGGTAGGTTGTAGACTGCTGGGTTATAGTGTCAAGTTATTGTTTTTCAATGTCTACCAACAAAGATAAGTAAAAAATTTTTAAGTAATGCTGGGTTTTCCACAAAGTTTCTTTTTTCATGCTAAGACTGCACTTAATTTAAGTTTCCCAAAGATCCCCAAATAACTGCTTTTTAAGGTTAAGAAATAAGTATAAAAAAGTAATCATAGTAAAAGGAATTACAATGAGGACTGGAAATTTAGCAAGACAAAACAGATAAAAGGGGAGGAAGAAAAGAAACAACCAGCACCTGACTCCGGAACATCTGGAGACAGAGAAGAAGTTCAGTGGCAAAACAGACGCTTGTGAAGCTCAGAACTTCGGTAGAACTAAGAATTATTGGCACTAACCTTGTCAATATCCAGAAAGATGTGGGGTTAATTTAATTTTGGCTGCTCTGTAATACTGCTGGATGAGTGACAGAATCCAATTCAGCCCAGTAACAGCAACCATGAACAGAGACAAGGATTTGGGTTTACCATCGTAGTGGCTTGGCAAAGTTCGGTGGGCAATGGACAGAATTTAGTTCAGAGTCGTGTGGGCAGAACGGGGCGAGAAAATGCGAGCATCAAGTTCAAATAATCTGGCTCTGTCTGTCTGCCAGAGGGCTGCATATAAACCCAGGTAAACATGTGGAAAGAATGAGGTTGATTGGGTGCATGCAGGGGAGACATAGGTTGAACAGATAATCTAGATAACATGCAGGGGAGCGGGGTGATAGTAAACAAAAGCAGACAGAAAGAATCAGAACAGATAAAGGTAAAAAGGAACACAAACTGCCTTTTAAGGCTGACAAAGAGCACTGTTGGAGACAAGGTGAACTTAAAACCACTAATATAAGGCTTTAATCCTTTACTCCTGACTTTAGTTGTTCTCCCAAAGCAAGGACAGAACCCCTGTTCCTATTCTACCCCTCTAGCGTCTATAATCATTATATAATATGTGTGTGTTGTGTTCGTTGTAAAATAAAAACACACACACACAGCTGCTCGTGACTTATTTAAAAAGAGAGGATGATGTCTGAGGGCCCTGAGGGGCATCAGAAGTTTGAGCTGTTGACCTCCTCACATTAAGAACCACTCAGGAGCTGACACATCAGCGGATCCTTTTTGACTCTTCTACTATCTTCTTTTAACTCTTTTGTTTCATAACATAAACAAAGCTGAACGTTTAGAGACTATTTTAATGACCCTAACTCTCTCTTTCTTTTTTTCTCTCTGTGTTTTTTTAACTCTTTTTATCTCCCACTCTCTTTTCTGTCACCCGTCTCACAAAACCACGATGACATGACCGGTCGCGGGTTGCCATGGTGACAATCCCACTGGTTTGGCGGCACCGGTGTTGGCAGAGTTAAACTGATATATGTGTGTTTGCGAGACTGTGTTTCTAGGTTTGTTTTCTGGATGTTCAGATTGTTGACAGAGAGTTTGAGTGTTGACGGTGTGTGTTATTCTATTATAGGTGCTCATAGCAGTGATGGTCTGTATAAGCGCCCTTTGTGGTTTGTTTCTCATGCATGTGTGTGAGTGTGTTTGCACCGCAGCCTGCTGCAGATGTTCTCTGGCCCCAGTGCCTCCTGCCAGCTGCTCCGCCCCCCAGAACTCACACATACACACACACTCCTCTTAATTAAGAGGACTGTGCCATGGTGGGCGACTCAACAGGGGCATGATAGCACACACATCAGACACTTTCACATGGAGTGCTAAGCACGGAGTGTCTATTAGCCGTTCTTCCGTGTGGGTTGGTTTGTGCATGGAGCTGATCCTTCGGCGATGCCCTTGAAGCCCTTTGGTTAGGAGAGTAGTGATGGTGGTAGGTAAACATGCAGCTAATCAGGCCGACGTGTCTCGTCCAAACTCTCCACCAGGCACTGCAGGCAGAGATACTGACACCGACAGGCTTCCTCTCTGTGCTCAGCGAGCATTGAGAGGGAAATGAGGAGAAAGCTGTGGCAGCAAGAATAGGAGAGACAGCAGGCACATAAGTTTTAGCTGGAGACGTGGTCAGGGAATTGGAAAAATTGGCTTATTTCAGATAATAAGGTTAACCCAGTAAGTGTGGGTCGAATATGACTGAGTCCTGATTAAATAAAAATAGATAACTTCCCTCTTGAAAATTTTAAGAGATTTCAACGCAGTTGTTAGATAAGAAAAATTTATCATTCCAAATGACTATTTAAGTCTCATTCAAACCATCTAATAATTATCCCAGCCTGATAAAGTTGATAGTGGTAAAGAGCCAAACGAAGCTGCTGCCAATGTGAACGAGATGTCAATAGACTGCTAACAGCATCTGCATGGTTTTATTATCTCTGGATAAATAATGAGTTTCTGATTTTATTATTTTAAATTCATCCTAATTTTGAAATTTACATTGAAAATAAGACAATTAAAGTTTTTAATTTCAGCTTCGGAGGCTTTATTTACAATATGGCATGGATAATTCTGTGAGAATAGAACAATCAAAAGGCAGAAGGGTCTTTTTTTTTTTTTTTACATTTTTAAACTAGGTCAGTCTCTGAGGTTAAAACCTAAAAAGTTTTTGGAAGCATTGTAATAGGACACGTATAGACAAGGTCAGATTTGTTGGTCTTCAGAAGTACATTTACTCTACTTAGTTGAATTGAATATGTTTCTGCTTATTTGGAAATTAATGACTTTCTCTTCTACATTTCTAATATTTTACTTTCAATTCCAATACATTTCGCAGAAGCTTGACCTTACTTAGGCTCAGCTTAGCTTTGTTTAATCTACAATTGCTGCGTTTTTTTTAATGGAAATGCAATTGACAACAAAATGTGTTCCTCACAAGAAGGGGAAAAATTACAGCTGCTGCTCACATGGATTTGAAAACACGTCATCTTTGTTCTTTGTGCCTTCATTCAAACAGAGCACAGCAGTGGAAACTCCAGCAGAGAAACTCAAGCAGATAAACCGGCACACCCATGGATATATCTCAGCTCGATGTTTGAGATTTTAAGAAAGGGAAACAGTTTATATCATCTCCAAGCTTCACAAAACCAGAGCTTTTGTCGAAATGACGGGAAATTATGTGCAACTAATGTTTTTGTTGCATATCTCAGTACATCATACTGTAGTTTAGAATGTTACAAGTTTCCATAAAACCTCTCAAAAACAAACAAACACCCAATACCATAATGTACTAATATTAAAAATATATTGTTTACTTTTAGATACTTTAGTATTTTTAATATTAAGTACTGAAGTATTTTAACTTAAATTTTAGACATGCAACATTTGCTTGTAATTTAATGAAATTTAACAATAATTATTAATACTTTGACTCAATTTACAAAACTTGAGAACTTTTTTTCCACAACTAATCAAGTTATAGTCATAAATTAGCATCTTAATACTTATTTTTACCGTCAGAAAGTTGATTAAATAGGATATATAATTCAGAATAACCTTCCTTGGTATTGCATGTGGCTTTAAATATCTTACTCAGCCTTTTTTAAATTGGACAAATGGACTATCATGCTTCTTAGTAATTTGGTGTTGTGTGTACCAAAGTAGGCTCAAATCAGACCTTCCCGTTTTAAATCAGTTAGTGTCGAAAATGTTTTGGTTTTCGTAATGCAAGAATTGGTCTGATGTCTAACACCTGAGAATGCTATGCTTTTAACAATATGTGAGAGTCCAGATGATTAAGACGTGGATGCCCATTCAGACACCACCTCTAACACGCTGGTTCCAATTTTGACATGCAAAAACAAAATTATAAGAAGTTTTTAAAAGCAGAAGGGTGCTGCAGCTCACTGGTCAGTTTCCAGCTGTAAGACATAGATGCTGTCCAAATTAAACAGTTTTTTTTCCATCCAGTGTCACAATTAAGCTGAAAGCGGATTAGTTGGCTCCACCCCTTTCTGCTTTTACAAGTTTGATTTCCTTCAGCTGTGTACTGCCTGATTAAGCTAGTGGTAGTTGGAGGATGAGCAAAGCTACATCATTTTAAAGATATCTGGAATAGTGATCTTGTAAAAATCTGGTTTGTCGTTGGAAATGTCCACCCATAATATCCTTTCCAGGAAGGAGAAAGAGGAATGATCTTAAGGTTTGGAGACTTGTCATAGTGTCTAATAAAATAAAATGTAAAAAGGTGGAGCTTGACTGTTCTGACTATTAAAAAACAGGAAAGCTTCTAATACAGAGAAAACCATTCCAACTGTGAAATAGAGCGGCTGTAGCTTGCTGTAGTGTTGATTTGTAGATAAATGACTGATGCACTTCTCAAAATAGATGAAATAATGTGGAGATAAAAAAAATAAAAAAATCAGGAAAATTTGGGCACCAGTAGTTGTTCTAAGGACAATTTTTTTTTTTACAAGGTGTATTAAGGACAACAATGTCAAAGTCACCCTGACATGGCTCTAATCTCACTCAATTTTTTATGAGCTTTTATGCTCGTCAGCTCCGTGTTTACAAAGTGAGAAGTTAGACTTTCGAAGAAAATAAGACATTAGCTTATGTGAAATAGTGAAGATCCCGGTTTTCAGCGTTGCTGTATCTGGGACATGGAATTCCACAGCAAGAAAAGGGCCTAAAATAAAAAAATTACTATTGAACTAAGTTTAAATGACACTTTAGGAACCCAAATCTTGATCTTATTAAACATCTAGGAAAAATCTTAACATTATAATGTGGAGACACACACCTTTCAAACCTTGAAATACTTTAAACTGCAAACAACTCATTATGATCTACAGATATCTCTTGCTGGCAGTGATTGTTGCCAAAATAGTCAAATAATCAAAACATTTTTTATGTATGCCAATTTTTTTTTGTTTTTATCGTGTGAAATATTCAACAAAAGCAATATTCACATGTAAAGTCGAATTTGTGTCAACTATAAAATATTTATTAAGGAGGGCTTCTCGCTTTGTGTCAGTTAGCGTTCAGAGAAAGCTGTGAGTTTTTCTATTGGGTGAAGGGTCTCAACAACATTGTCAACCAAATAGGAAAACCCACCAGTGAACTTTAGAGCAGAGATTTAGAACAGTTTCCAAATGTGAGACAAAAATCTAGAGTTTAAATAGCATTTAAACAGTAATAACCTTTTTTTTTAGTGTTTCCTTAGATTGATCCCTTTTTTTCCTGCTCTTCCTCATGTTTTACTTTGTGTCTTCAATCTTTCCTCTTTAATGTTCAACTTAACCTCATTTACATTCAACACCCTTTGGTCCTGTCGCTCTTCATGTTCCTTATTATTTCTTTCTGTTTCCCCCTCTGGTCTTCTTTAACTCAACCCGCTCTCTGGTGTCTTTGTTCTCTCTCTATTTTTGTCCTTTCGTGCTCTCAGTCTCTCTCTTCCTTCCTCCCAAGGTCTGTCATCTTCTCTTCTCTTTTTCCTAACACACCCGGACACGAAAGAGCCCCACAGATAGTTAATAATACTCTAATTTCCGCTCTTCACGGTGTGTAGAAGGTGTCGCAGATAACCTGATTTATCAGACGGCTATTAGAATGGGAATCAGGAGTAAGAGCAATGGACATTAATGTTCACATTGTTTAAACAACGCCACGGGACTAATGGATTTCCAAATGAATTTGTCAACACCGTTCTCCGGGAATATAATTAGTCAAACGATGGGGAAGCAGTGATGAGACCAGAGGAGGAGTTGGAAAGTAGTTTAAGAAGCCGCAGAAAAGAACATCCTACATGCAGACGGTTTAACTTTTGCAGTGAGTGTCATAACTGGAAAATAGGATCTGCTGTTGAATCAGAGGGGATGACCTTGGTGTCAGATATACAGGGGAAAAAGTTATGTAAAAAGTAAACAACTTACATTTGCAAGAAGTTTGGTCTTAACAGATGAGCAGGAGGAGAAGAAGTATTTCAGAGACTGACAGGGAGCTGGTTTTAAAAGACAGGAGGCTAAAAAAGGGAATGCCTCCGAACTTCTGGTCCTACAGATTCTATAAAAAGCCTGTACCAAAAGTGAGGTCAAAACTAATAAACAATCGAAGCTTTATGAATAACTCCTGTGTATGTAAAAGAAGGGTTTTAAAATATGGTCACATTCAGTAAATTGACAAATGCATTTTGACTGGTCTGGTTTGTACATGTATGTTTATTGTAAATATCAAAAGATGTTGAGAAAATAAACACATTTAGCAGATATAAAAACACACTTTAATTATGCCCACATTTCCGTACTACAATCAATTACTGGTCTGATGTAATATTCTAAATTTCAGGGCCATATTTTCATTAAGTTGGATGGTTTGATGGAAATTGAGTAATATAAGGTAAAATAAGTTCTACATTTGGAAAAAGAAATCCTTGAAATTTCATCCCAACTGATTAAATATAAAGGGGTTTTAAGTGAATGAAACTTTGAATGATATAGTGTTGGCTAAGTAGCTGATAGTCTGTAACCTTTGTGTTGTTCATTTGTCATTACAAAAACAATGAAGTGTCTCTGACATTATAAATGTCCCTGATTCAAAATATCATGTAATGCTGAAACTAATGCTGTGGAATGTGATTTTAGGTCTCCAGGAAATGTTCCATTACCACTTCATAAATACTGGCCAGCCTGGAAAAGTGATGGGTAAAATGTAATTTATTTCACATGTTTAAAAAAACATGTTTTGCCAATTTAGATTCACGCTCACTTTCCAAAAATAGTCTTGCTGTTCTGAACGCAGCTAAAGGTGGTTCTAGAAATTGGTAGTTAAAAAACTCTTTTTCCAGTTCACTGTTACGTATTAAGTTGTGCACGTCTTTCACTTAAAATCCTAATCGAATTCGTGGAAGATGTGGTTTAAACGCTTACAGTACTTTTAAGGACTACTTACAAACGCTTTATGGATCTCCTTTGTCCAATATGGTGTTAAACGTTTTGTAAATACGACATTATATGCATGTAAGAATATTTAAAGAAAAAGTTTCAAGCATCCAAAGCGAGGTGGACTTTGGCAGATATATGTTTTTTCCCTCCTCCTACCTAATCATCTCTGGCAGTCATAGCTGAACTAAAAACTTGACACTTAGAGTGGACAGTGAGACTAGAACTGTGAAACGTGTTTTCATCGGCTATCTCTTCTCCTTTTATATTCAATTACCATAAGATGTTTGCATAATGCGTTTCTTTCTCCTTTCTTCCTGTTTGCCACTGTTCTGAATCACACTTGTTTTTTTAGATAACAAGAAAATCCAAGTTGTGTTTACTCATTGATTGACAGAAAAGGTTTCAACTCGCAAGTGGAATTTTCTCATGAATTTCAGAAATAATTACAGTAAAATGAGAGCAGGGAGTTGAGGCCCACACAGATAAACAGTTTTTTTCCCCGCTCTGAAAAGCCCATCCCTGCTAAAGCAAACGTTTCAAGCTCAAACCTGTAGCTCCGTTTTGTGGTTTCGCCACAGGATGCAAGCTGACCGCTATCCTGATGGGGCAGCAGGGTGAGTTGGGCGGTAGGGGGGTGGTGTAACTGTTGCTGCTTGAATACTAATGTTCCACTTTAGAAGTCAACTCTTTCCTGTATCATTACATCCTCTGCTTTCTGTTAGTGTCTGATTTTCTTTCCCATCTTTTTTTTTTCTCACTTCTCCCACTCCACCTCGGCGGTCCTCATCGTCTTTCCCCTCTCGTCTCTCAGCTTGTCCTCCCTTCCTCTTTCTATTCTCTTCTCCCTTTTTTTTCCAACCACCCAGTTCCAGGTTCTCCGTCACCTACGCTGCCTCTGCCCTTATTTTGTATCTGTCATCATACTCCTCTTCTCCCCAAAATATGTCTCTTTGCCCCTCACTCTTCAAAGCACACAACCAACATTGCACGCACATACAAACACACACACACACACACACACACACACACACACACACACACACAGAAAAAAACACACACACATGCCTCACAAACGCAGGTAATTACAGCCAAGTGTCCAGTCTTTTTTAAATACCGAGCTGATTAATGGGAGCGCGGTGCAGGGCCAGGAAGTCTCACCCTCAGTGGGTGGTGATACACACACCTTGTCTCTCCACTGCTCTCCCACACATGTCCTCACTCTTGTTTTTACACTTCCATATTAAAATTATCAGCTTTATGCAGCCTCATTAGAGAAATATTTATATCAGTATTATATGGTTTGCACCCTCCCTCCTCCAGCGCTGGCCTCCACCTTAACCTCTTGTTTTCACCTTCGCGCCTCTGAGCTTGTCGTCTTGGGTTATTTTTGTTGCACAGGAACTTAGAGAGAGGATATCAATACCGATGAGGGTGGGCATATCAGGATATGGTGCTGCAGGGACCTCCTATGATATTATGTCAGCTCATGTTCTCCACTTGCTTAAGCACAACTCTGCATCGACTTCCCACACAACACACACCCATCCCGATGTCTGATTTGTGTGTGGTTTTGACCCTGCGGGCCAGCGCCAGTGCTGCCGGAGCAGAGATAGAGTGCAGCTGCAGCCGCCGAACGCCGACGCGGGTGCACACATGCAGAAAGCCAAGTGCGCGTACACACACTCATGCGCGCACAATCACAATCTCCACTGGGTCAGACGGGTTCAAAACATTTGTATTCAAAGGATGTTTTGCATTGGATTCACCACCTTTTGTGCTCTTTATAACTGTGGGATGTTGCTTTTTACTCTCTCACTCAGAAGACCCTGGACTGTCTGAGTGTGTTTACGGCTGTACTTATGGCCGTGCGCTGCTACCTCAGTAAATGCACTGTATTTTTCCGCTAGGACCATCCTTGAAAATACTGCTGTGTTTTCGCACATTTGACCCAGTGTCAAACGAAGTCATGTGGCTTTTGCTGGTCCACATACAAAACCGTCTATCCCACAGAACAGTATTCATTTTAATTTCCTAAAGTACAGCTCAAAGCAGACAGTTCCATAAACAACTTAAAACGACAAAATGTCTCACTGTTTGAAGTGAAATCGGAAGAATCTACTGGAAAACGGTTTGGGGAAAATCTCTGACGGAACCAGATTGTTTTAACCTTTCCTACTTATTTCCCAATAAAAGCAAGAATGGTTTAGTTAGTTTTTCCATTATTGTATAAAGAGCATGAACGTAAATAAATAAGGTCCTGATATGAACAAGCTATGCCAGAATCATTAGACATTAGATTCAGGTGAATTCAGGTTGTTTAAAGAGATTTTTTAAAGTTTCCCACATGGAGTTTTTATCACACAGAAGATCACTGAGGTTAAAACGTGTACATATTAGCTTAAGTAACCACCTAATGTAAATCTGATGCTGTTGTTAAAGTACATTAAATTTTTTTTTGATTCATATAATTTAAAGATTTGAGACTAAAGCAGAATAAAGACGGGACACATCTGCTTCAGTTATGTTAGTTTTAAAGAATAATCTCAGTTTATACTAAATGATTTCAGCTGCTGATCTGCGTCCGGGGATTATTTACAGCGCTTTACTTTTTCTACATTCTATTTTAAAACCTGTTTGCAGACTTTTAAATGAATATTGTTTCTCAAAATTTGGCACACTAATATCCTATCATGAGAATGTGAAAAAGAGGTTTATTAAAAATAGAAAACCAACAAATCACATTTACATAAGTAGCACAGCCTTTGTCATGAAGTTTAAAACTTAGCCGATTTTTTTCTGGTCATCCTTCCTACTTCTTAAAAAGAGTTCACCTGTAGTGGTCTAATGGTCCCTCGGTTTGAACTCTAGTATTCCTCTGTAGAAAGAGGTGAGCCGTTCAGAAGAACAGCCATCTCTGCAGTACTGCAGTCAGGTCTTTATGGTAGTGGCCAGATGAAAGCCACACTTTAATACAAGGCAGATGGGAGCCTGGTGTTTGCAAAGGGCACCTGAAGGACTCTCAAACCATTAGAAAAAAAAACATTCCTGACACAAAAATGTAAAGATTTTTGGGTGGAAACCAGGCAGGGCTCATCACCAGGCTAATACAACCCCTGCGGTAAAGCATGGTGGTGCCAGAATCATGTTATGGAGATGGATATCTAGGATTCTTTGGTTTTGTATTTTTAAACATTTGGGATAAGTGAAAAAATATTGCACACTTTCACAGTGGGACTAATGGGCAAGGATATTACCCACAACTTTAATGTCCCTCTGTTTGGCTCTGTAATCATATTTCCTCATAGAGATTTACTGAAAGTGTCATTCAAAACATGTTACAGTAACATATAATCTTTGCTGTTTAGAAATTTGGCTGTTGGCATGTCATGACACTCATGAGACTGTCATACAGAGGCTTTTCAGAGTCATTGTGACACTGACTGATACTGGAGATCCTTCCAGTCTTCAGTACAACCAACCACATTGATTCTTTGAGGATACTTGGTTGGCATTAGTCTATGACAACAATTAGTTTCCCTTTTCCCTTTGGGATGAATAAATAATTATGTATTAATTGAAATATACTGAAATACTGTTTTACATCTGGAAAAATATGTAAAAAGGATTAGTGCTTATACATGCTACTACGTTCTGAGTAAAAGGTTCCTGTTTGATTCTACATCTGCTCTAATGTTTCAACCTGAACCAGTTAGATTTGCTTTTAAATTTTCGCAAAAAATTGTCTTGTGCTGTCTTCTTATCAAACCATAGTTGCAGTAAAAACAAAAACAAACTGAATTCTCAATTGTCTCTTATCAAAGTTGTTGTTTTCTATTTTGCTTTCAGACTTTCTAAGTAAGCTATATTTCTGTTTTACATAATTCTGTCTTATGTTTTGTTAAGAAAACACATGTCAAATTCAAAGATAATCATTTACAAAGATGTAAATGATCATGATTACATTTTATGTATTATCTTGTATATAAAAAGTGGACTCTACTGTAAATACAAATTAATGGAAATTTGATTTGTTGAATGAAAAGTTCAGGAAAGAATATTGAAATTTTTTTACAGCAGTAGAATTTAGTTACCTTTGGCATTTATCAGCATGATGTAGTGCATTAAAAACATAACAAATGGATAAACAGTATTTTCCAAAATTATTTATACCCCTTCAAATCTTATTTATTTATTTATTTATTTTTATTGGCAAAGAAGGGGGTCATGTCCAAATCCTGGGCTTGTGTGTTTCTGAATAGAGTCAGCATATTTTTACGTGTGATCTCTACTCAGGCTTCCTCCAACAGTCCAAAAACATATTGGTCCAAAAACATTATTGTACATGGTTTTCTTTGTCTCACCTGTACAATAATACCAGTGTAACCTGTGGAACCAACTGGCTGCAAAAGTTAACTAATTTAGGACGAGGAGGACAGGACACCTATTGGTGGTAAAGTCATAGAATCTGGCCTCTATGCAAGTGTAGCAAGAAGTTTAAGTTGAAAGAATGGTATATGAGCTGTCAAATTTTACAGCTAAACATCAAACACATGGACAGATGGTTCTCTGATCAGATTCTCTCAAAATACAAAAAAAATTTTTGGGGTGAAATGTAAAAGTACTCATCACCTTAAACATGGCGGTGAAAGAATCATGCTGTGGGGATGTTTTTCTACAGAAGTGAAAGGGTAATTGTATAATACATTTAAAAGTTCCTTAATGGACTTTCAGTGTCTTCTGATAAAGGTACTTAGTTACGTGAAGCTCATCTATGGTGGTAAGACATGACAATACATGCAAAAGAAACAATTTAAAAACTTCCAACATCCAAAGAGTGTTTTAGGCAAAAATGTTCCCCTGCAAGATGCAGACGAGGACAATAAAATGATCAGAGCTCACGTCTGCAAAGTAACGAACTAACCTTGCATGGCACGGCTCAGCGTGGCACAGCATGGCAGGCTCCAGTGAGGCTGCACCCACCCTGGGCTCCATCCTGTCTGAGCTCCACGCAATCAGGCCGTGACAGCGAAACCTTTCTCGGGTTACCATAGCAACCAGAGGCAGTGCCTGTATTGGACAAAGGCGAGTCGGTTTTGTGTGTGTGTGTGTGTGTGTGTGTGTGTGTGTGTGTGTGTGTGTGTGTGTGTGTGTGTGTGTGTGTGTGTGTGTGTGTGTGTGTGTGTGTGTGTGTGTGATTGAGAGAAGGAGAGTGAGTGATGTGCAGCAGAGCGAGTGCGGCCCTCCTGGGGTCCTCATTCGTTTGTCTCTCGCTGGGACCACAGGAGCCCTGCTGCAGCGGAGGTGGTTGGAGTGAAGGGCTGGGGGGGGGGGGTTAGAAGCCAGAGAAAGGTAACTGATGTGAAAAGAAAGAAGGATGAAAAGATGGGAGAATGGTGCCAGAAGAGAGAAAAAAATTGCATGAATATGGCTGAATTTGGATCGTTTGAAGCCTTTTGTTCATCTAGCAGTCATGTGCAGTATGACATGAATCGTGAAGAAACTATTTGAAAAAAAAAAAAAAAAACATACAGCACACTTTAGCAAATTAATTGCACCAATTAGCGGGGTACTCAAAATTCAAAATTTTAATAACCTGTCTACCACATAGTAAGCTCAAATGGCTCGAAACTGCACTTCTCTCATGGCTTCATAGGATGCAATAACATGACAAGTGCACTTAGGCATTGCTGAACGAACGAAACATGAAAAATTAGGCATGGATCTCATAAACAATATCTCCGGCTTTAAATGGGTCTTAATTCCTTCACACAAAAGAAGAGGTTGCCCAAGTAGAATGACTCAGGTGAAACCAAATAGTGTCATCCTTTATCCTTTAATCTTTGCTTTAAGTTTTGAAGAAAAAAAAAACTGAGCGAATGACCTTGTATAACCTCACACACTTAGAAAGGGGAGTTTTTTTCATCTAATTGTGACCCTGAGCTTTTGCCTATGTTGACCAACACAAATAAAGGAAAAAAATTATTGATTTATTTTTGTTGAAGAAATGTCTAAACAAGCATGAAAGGATTGTTTTCGTTTTTTCATATCGATTATTTGAAAAACTGAGCTTTGTTCCCGCATTTGAAGTGTAACAAAATGTGTGTTTCCTACCAAACAGAATATTTAATGGGACAGCACAGATTATTACCAAAATATTGCATGTATATATGATTTCGATAAATTATTATTTTTTAAGTAGAGCCATATAAATGAACTAAACTGAGTTCATTTGAACATATTGGAGATTCGATCTTCATGATTTGTTGGCGTTGTCTTATAAATGATAAAAATTATAATCTAGTGGACAAGAAAGGCAGATAGCACAATCAGTAAACTGATAAAAGTGCAACGATAACTAAAACCAGCCTAACAAAGCTTTTCTAACATATGTTTTATTTCTTGTTTTAGGTGTGGATCACACAAACAAGGACCTGCATAAAAACTTTGTGAGTAAACCAAAGATCAATCCATCTAATTGAGTGTGAATGCTTATGACAACAAGATTTGGGTGCATACACTGATGCTTGAATAACTGTTTGCAACATACGGAGAAATATTTTTTTTGTAGTCACTAGCAGGATCATGGTAATGTTTTGTGTGGATATCTTTAAACTTATCAGAAATAAGTTTAACTTAGTTAGTTTCCTGTCACTGACCTGGCTGTTGAGCAACATATCTTCATTTTAAACAGGGTTGAGGAAATGACCATTGCAGAAGCTTAATTTTAGCCTGCTTTATTCATTCTAAATTGAAAACATCTGACTCAAATTCAGACCTTCGAAAAAAAAGGAAATGAGAAGCAACCAATGATAAATAGATATACATAAAAATCCTTGTCCCTATGAACAGTACAGTGAGTGTAACAATAAAATTAATTTTAAAGATATACAGACAGACCAAACAACAACTGGGCTGTTCAGACACAACTACAAGACATAATGGACGAGTCAAGGTAAAGCTTTCTAAAGTTAAGAATACTGTCCCAGTTAAGTGTAGTAGTGTTACCATCATGCTAAGTGTATGTTTAGCTGTCAGTGGTTTTGGCATGTCACAGAGAGAGCGAAAAAATTTTTTTTTACTACAATACAAATATCTGCAACTTTGCTAAGGAACATTTAGGTCAATATTTTTAAAGGTGTCTTTGAGCCATTATAATTCTGAACCTTTGTGGATTAAAGAAAATCCTCATTACATTTAAAAGACCTGGAAAAAAAATGTAAAACATAAAATCAATAACAAACATCCTATAGATTATTGAATAGGGATTTTTGCATGACCCTAAATAATAACTATTGAGGTTTTGATTGACTATTATTATCTCGAAAGCTGAGATAATATGTAAGTAAGCTTAAAGTTCAATTCCATTTATCAAAATGATTAGGGATCATAATCCTAACTCCAACATATTTTTGCATGGCTTTATGGAGTTATGACAACATATCTAGTACAGCTGAATTAGAATTTTTGCAAAACTTCAATGACCTCGTATTTCTTATCTTCGAAATTTCATCGTAGTTCTATTAAAAATTACAACATCTTTTTCTCTGGTAGACATTTATCATTTATCAAAAGTTCCCTTTTTACAAATGCTCATGTAAATTGATCACACTAAATAAGTTCAATTTACCTGAATTTAGAGCAAAAATGTGTGTTTCCCTTGTTATGGTTGCAAACCTCTGACCCAGACGTTACAACAATCAGTCTCAGAGAGAGATGAAGCTGTTAGTCTGATTTTCTGGGTAGCCATGTAGCATATGGGTTTACTCCTGCTTTGTCATTTATAAGCTTATAGGCAGCTGAAAGCATGCAGGCCAACTTGTACTTTGTCAGAGCGGATTGTCTGGCATGGATAAGCCTGGTTGCAGCGAGAGAGATGCATAATTGCTCTTGTACAGTGAGCTGCCAAGACATCCTCCTCCTCCTCCCGATATGCCCATATGCAGTGGAAAGATCCTCTATAGCTAGCTATACTTTTATAAGGTACACACATAAACTACACCGACGGTGACAGTGATTGCCATAAGTCCAAGGAAATATGTTGACAGACTAATATAAGTGCTAGTATACTTTTTTTTTTTTTTTTGAGTGATTCATTCACTTCCTCTCATGTCATCCTGATGTTTAATGTTTGGAGCTGCTTGGTGCTGAACTGCACTTCATTTGTTCTCTCTGGGGCTTTTGCAGGAGGCCCTCGCCAGCTTTGACCTGCATGCCTCACATGGTCTGTCTCATGATCCCATGCCTGTCAGAGATGAGGAAAACAGGTAGAGAGTGTTGTTCTTATGGTTATTTTATTCTGAACTCAAAGTCAGTCACTGCTTTCTCAAAAACAAAAGGTAAGAAGAGCCCATGTTGACATTCAAATAAAGAAATCAAACAGCAAATCCATTTAAGCTTGGTGACAACAGACTTTTCAGAAAACAATTGAATCGTGATCTTAACTTAAAAATGTTGCTGCTCAAAGAATATTTAAAAAGTGCAGTCCTTTCCTGTATGCATATTCCAGCTTTGCACATCTGAAGGCTTAATGGTGTGGTGACCGTGTGTTAGTTGAAATGCTAAAGTTTTGACATTCTTAATTTAATTTAAGTGTAGTTTTTCACTGGGACATACTTACAACAGAATAAATTTTGATGTAAGCCATTCCACTGGACCTATGGCTGTAAATTTTAACATTTCTTTTCCGACTAAAATGTGATATTCTCCATTGGATCATCCCAAATGTTTTACAGCCCCCAACAGTTCTGTTTTTTTTTTCTTCTAAATTGTTTCGCAATTCACATATTATTTAAAAAGAGCACCCTTTTCACATTATTGTGGCATTGTGGAATTTGTTATTGCTTTTTTCAGTAGTGGAGTTCTTCCTGCCTAATAAAGGCAACATTTTTGGAGCTCACAATTAAAATCATCACATACATTCCATTGAATTACATTGAATATAGTAAAAATGTAAAAAAAAAAAAAAAAAAAGGATGTGAATACTTTTGCCTGGCATTTATTCTGTTTCTCACAAGTGGTCAGTTTATGAAGCATAGAAAATCCCCAGTATCTTTGTGTCTTTTTGATCTGAACCAATCGAAATGTTCCAGTGGGTAATTATTTGTTCTGGCACAATTATTATGCCTGCTCAGATCAGAACATCCAATAAAAAACTAAAGTCTCGCCTATTTAGTCTCAGTATGTGGCTAACATCTCATTCCCGCTCTGTTTCAGTCACGGTACGCATTGTGCTGGGGAAGTTGCTATGGAGGCCAACAACTCCTACTGTGGTGTGGGCATCGCCTTCAATGCCAGGATAGGAGGTGAGGAAACAAGCCCAGCTTTAGAAGACAATGAAAGGCAGTTGACTGCAGGTGAACTGCTCCAGCCAAGAATATGACATGGCAGCAGATTTTTTATATATATATATATATATATATATATATATATATATATATATATATAAACCTGTCCATATTTGAACATAAGATTAAAGCTAGGACATCTACTAAAAGGATACACTGAGTGAATGTCTCAGAGCATGTGATGTATCACCAACAGATAGCTGGAGTGGCTGATATGACCAATTACACTAATGTTTAGAGAACGCTGGATTGAAGGACAGCACTGAAACATTTATGATAGCAGCAAATGGGCAGCTCTTTAGCCCTAGAGCAATGGAGAAGTAGATCTACCATACCAGGCTAGATCCCAGGTGTACACTGTGGAAAGAGGCCCCAGCACCTTAAAGCCGGGGGTTAGATACTAGGAGGGAAAAAAATCGTGGATTGCTCAACCAGGTGGCTGGTATAGTGTATGCAATCTTCTTTGTGGGATAGGAACTGGAGAGTTCTAGGCTTCCAAGGAGAATCAACTTCCCAGCTGATGGAGAATGACTGAGCTAAAATCGTGTGGAATTTCCAGATTAACGAAATGGTACTGTAAAATCCAACCCGACAGTTTGATCATTAATAACAGCAGAAAAAAGCCTTTTTGATTTATGTGGCCATTACAAATGATGGAAAAGTCAGGAAAAAGAGAAACAGGAGAAATACCAAGGACTCAGGGAAGAGGTAAAAAGACCCTTGCAGGTAAAAGCATTTGTATTGCTCAGGGTCATCAGAGTTATTCGGGCAGTAAGCCCCACAGATACCAACAGAGATATCAAGAAACATCTGACTTCTCAGTCCAGAAGGTCTCAGTCCTAGGAACATTTAAGATATTTCTCAATTTTCCAGTCCTCTGGTAGATGTTTAAAGCCTGAGATAAAGAACTACCCACACCCCCAGTGGGAACGAGGGGTGAAGGAGAAAAGAGTTGGTTTGGTTTCCTTGTTATTGATATTATCTGTGGAGGGAACAAAAAATTAGGGTCATGGCAGGGAGGGCTTCCTGAACTCAAAGATTTACAACTCACAATTTTTATTATTTAATATTCCTTTTACTTAGTTTTAAATGTTGTTGACATCTGCCTCTTCCTATGAAAAACAATGTTTGTATATCTCTAGTTTGATATACAATAGGTCTTTAAATAGTGCATGTTTGAAATACATACACTGGTGTTATGAGATACACCCTTATTCCTTACAACTCAAATCTAATTTAGTTCTGTCAGTCTATAAGCATGAAAATAGAAAATAAGATGTATCCCCCGACTGAACTCTGACATTTGAACTCTGAGCTTAGATCTTTTATCCGTGAGCATCAATTATGTGTCCAATAAAGCCTGTTGCAGGGCTTATAAGAAAAGGGAAATACTTTATGAGGCAAGACGAGGAATATGCTTTCACACTTAGCTTTAATTTTACCTTGTTGGGTCATAAACAGAGTCTGGTGCAGAGGAGATGAAGGGCTAAGACCAACATAAAAGATGTATGTTGAACTCCGTGCTCTTGAGTGCTGGGGCATGTTGTCTGTCATTCAGTTTTTTTCTCATTGTTTCCTTTGTAAAACGGGTTAGAACTATTTTGACTTTTTATTGGTTGTCTCACTGCGAGTCTTTGGTATCTCACAGTAATGTCTCTGCCCTCTACCCAAGATTTTGGCCAGAGATAGCAGTGAAACATAAAAACATTTATCGATAATAAATCAGCACATATACTGGAAGCCATCAGCAGTGGAGACTGGAACGTCTGATGAGAAGACGACAGGTTAGTGGCTTGACTAAGTTTAAAAGTAGAAACTCAACAAAAACGCCTCAAACCTTTTTCAGAATCCATGTCAGACGGGTAAAGCTGAACTCTGGATGCCCAGTTTCTAACAGACGAGCTGATACTTTGTTGAAGATGTAACTGTGGGTTTAACCATCTCTTAGAGAGAGCATTCTGATACTGGAAACAGAACTCTTGAGGCTTGGCTGAAACCGAAATATGAAGGACAGAAGCTTGGTCGAAACTGTGGAGGCAGAATCAAATAAATCGATGCATGGGTTAGACACAAATCACAGTGAGAGTATTGTGACAAGTTCAGGCAATGGGAGGCAGATTTATGGTGACATATCCTTGGCCCAAATAAGAAAGTTCATTGTTCATTGAAACAGGGTCGATATTAGAAGCTAGTGAGATATCTGACAGGGGCAGTGCTAGAGGGAGAATGAAGATATGGCTTTCAGAAATCTGCCACCGTCTGCATGCCTGAGAGCGGTATTTAACTACAGGTGAACAAGTGCAAGACATGAGCTGATGAGCTGCCTCTCCTGCTGCCTGTGAGCGCACAGGCGGAGCAGGTCAGCGTAATTACTGAAGCCAGCAGAGCTTGTAGATGGGCCAGAATCATAAAACTCTTGTGTCTTTTGGACTTGCAGTTCCTGTTTTATTCAATTCAGTTAGTTTTTACACCACTAATACATAACACATTTGATCTCAAGGCAGTTTACAAAACAATTAGCTTTAATGTAATCATTCCAGTTCATCCTAGTTTTCCAAACAATTGTCATAGCCAGGTTATTAGCAATTTCAGTTTATTCGATTCAGTTTATTTGTACGCCATATTTACAACACGTATTTTCTCAAGTCACTTTTCAAAAAGATGTATTCATTCCAATCGTACATAAGTCACAAATTAATTCATACATGTTAAACAAATCAGTTTAAACATTTTCCAATCTGAGGAAACCCAACAGAGTGCATCAAGTCATTGACTTGCAGCATTCTCTCCTAGACGACAGCTTGCCTTGTGTCGTTGACTTTACAGCAACCCTTAAACTGGGCATGCATGTGTAACAGTGGAGAGGAATAACTTACCTTCCACAGGAAATGTACTTTTTAAGTAAAAAGTTAAAATGAATAGCAGTTGAGGGAGAACATGGAGTTGCTGGCAGTATTAATTTAGCTGATACCCTCTAGAGACTGCAAACCTTCTAAATCCACACCTTTTACACACACTTTTTAGAGTTACTGTATGTGAATAAATCATCGCGGCGTCTTTAAATTCTTCTCAAAAATGAATTTATATTTAACCATCGGGTGCTTGTCTGCTTTGATAGTCTCAACAAGTCAGTGCAGAATTACACAACCAGAGGAAAACATCCAAAGTTTTTGTTGTTACTTGTAGTGTTACTCGCAAAAATGGCACTGACTACTTTTATAATCCAAATCCATTTTTTCCTTTAGTGTCTGGACCTTTTCTACATCCATCTGAAGGCGGCAGGTTTCCTATCCATCTTCAGCCTCTAATTGGAAAGATGCTTTGCCAGCTGCAATTTCTGAGGGAACATGTTGCTGTTTAAATAAACTTCAACAGGGACCAAATTATTGCTAGATAAATATCATATGCACATCTGACTTGACTTTTTTTTTGTAATAAAATAAATTACTAAAAGCTCACAGAGTTCCATAAAAAGCCATTAGTGACAATTGTCCTAAAATTTAGTCTGCGTCATGATTTTTACCCTAAATCAATCTCTTCAAAACACATGAAGGGAAACACTCATGGAGTCTTTTACTGTTCATGTTTAATTTCATTAAAAGGAACATTTTGTTCAGTTGTATCAGACACTGTCATTTGCCATCCACACAACAGTAGATTGTTGCTCTGGGTCCTGAGGTCACAATATTTCTGCTATAATGCTATGAGCACTTCATGCAGTGCAGCAGTAATTAATTTGATTTCAGTGGGATTCTTTTGAGCTGCTCATTCCTTACATATACAGAAGTTGTTCTTAAAATCTGCACAAAGTTGTCAACTTTGGTCTTTTCAAAGTCTCTACCCCAAAATCCTGATCTTTCTGAACTATTTTGATTGGTACAGGTATCCGTTTGCTGGATGGTGTTGTCTCGGATGCCATGGAAGCCTCAGCCCTGACGTATAACATGCACGTTATAGACCTGTACGTCTGCAGTTGGGGCCCGCGGGACAACGGGGCGGAGTTGGATGGGCCACACCGCCTGACAGAGCAATCCCTCTGGCTAGGAACTCGCAAGGCAAAGATTTCATCCCCAACTTCACTCTGCTATCTGTTACATTTTAAGCTTACAAAATATAAAAGGCTTAGATTTGATTGCAAGATGTTTTGCTTTTCTCATGAATCGCCAGCTACTTATGCGTTTGTGTTTCTGATTGTAGCCTTTCTTTACTGTGCATGCAGCTCTCTGTAGGTCATTGCTCAGGTCCGTCCGTGTAGTTCTGGGATTTTTGCCATCGTCATTGACCCCCTGGGATGAGATTTTGTGTAGGGCCTAAGATGAAGGGACATCATCGTTTGTTTGTTTTTTTGTGTATTTAGCAGACGCTTTTATCCAAAACGACTTACAAAGTAGGCAGTAGCGCGAACGGTCTTGCCTAAGGACCCACACTGAATAATGTTGGTGTGGCCCATGCCTGGATTTTAACCCAGGCCCCCAGTGTGAAAGTCAGGTGATTTTCCAATTGAGCTATCCAGCCAGTCTTGTAGAACTTCTATTTCTTACAGTTGCTCCCAGAGTTGTTTATTCAGACCTTCCTGCTTGCCTATTATGGATTCAATCTTCCCAGCCTGGTGCAGATCAACAATTTTCGTACTGTCCTTCATGTGGTTTTTTATTTATTTTGGAGTTTGTGGAGGGATGTGTTTTATACAGAAAGCAGGTGCCATTAGTTCAGGTAACAGGTGGAGCATTGATGAGCTTCTTAATGAAATTGGTAAAGGTCTGTGAGAAACAGATATCTTGCTTGTTTGTGGGTAACCAAATACTTATATTCCACCACAATTTACAAATAAAATTCTAAATGGGATTTCCTGGATTTAGTTTTTTCTTATTATGTCACTCATAATTAAAATGAACCTATAATGAAAATGACAGACCTCTCTCATCTTTATAAGTAGGAAAAATTACACAAACAGGAGCCTTTTCCCCACTGTGTATTGAATAATGCCAGTTACCAAAAAACAGAACTGTTCAACGAAGAATTGATGAGGAAATACTTATATATTATATTTCTGTTCCCTAATTTACTTTAGTGATGTGATTATCTTTCACCTTTTAAGGTAAAACACACCATCTGAATTATGTAGTCTGTTATCACATTTATAGAACTGTTACTTTTCAAACAGTAAATCCAGAGCAGCAACAGAAATCACACAAAACAACAGGAACTAGTGGGTGGGATGAAACCCAATGCAGGGGGGGATCTAGAAAAAGCAGACTTAGTGGTGAGAAATCCTTGGGAGTCTTAATTGCGGCAGTAGATGGAGAACTGCTACAGACGGTAGGGTGCTGAGGAGAAAACTAAGAAATTATAAGAAAAGAATAGCATATAGGGGAAAAAGCGGAAAGAATCCAATTATGGATGAGTAAAATTGCCAAACGAAAGGATGTCAGAGAAACTCACTTATAAGAAAGACAAGCAAAACAAGAAATACATTTGAACAAAAAGGACAATACTAACCCGACTACTAGCAACTAAGGAAGGTAAAAATGGACAATAACTAAAACTCCAGACAGCGTATGAGATGTAAAATAAAACGAAAAAGTGACCGAAAATTCACAGGTTATCTTAAAGATCAAGAAAGACGGTTTACAAAATTGCAAATTAAATTTAAGCCTGTGCAGAAATACGCTACAGAAAAAAAAAATCATCCCTTGCTGCCTAACATATCTTTTCTTAATGACGTGAACCTTGCTCTTCTTGTTTCCTTTTTTTGACATGGAGTATCTGCCAATGAAGAAAAAAATAATTTCATGAACATCCTACCAAAAACAAAACAAGTATTGTCTACTTTTAGTTGGTTTAAAAAAAAGGTTAGATAAAGAGCAATATACAGATGAATGGAGAAATAAGTAGATAGAGTCTGTACCTAATGAATGCAACATTTTCCTTCCTTCAGGGCCGACATGGGAAGGGCAGCATATTTGTGTGGGCAGCAGGTAACGGTGGAATGCAGCATGACCACTGCGGTGCTGATGGGTATGTTAACTCCATCTACACCATCGCTATCGGAGCGATCACTCAGACTGGGAAGCCCGCCTACTTCGGTGAACCCTGCCCTGGGGTGATAGCGGTAACCTTGACAGGGGCGAACGTCGGAGAAGCTCTACCTTTGGTTAGTGTGTCAATAGCTTGTAATACATCTAACTTGCAGACATGCTGTCTTACTTTAATGACAGCATGTCTGTGTGCGTGCGTGTGAAAGAGCAGGATGACTTGTGGGCTGCTCTGAGCTGGGAGAAGCCTGTTAAAGAGCAGCCACTGGTGTAATATTTATCGATTTCTGCCAAATGACCTAGGTGACTGCTGGGCACACTCACGGAGACATAGAGAAACGAGTGTTAATTGGAGGTAAAGCGTGGCTGCAGTGGCTGAGAATGGGAGAGGAAGTAGCTGAAGTGTTGATGGCGGATGTAACACTAAAAAACCATGAGAAAATGTCTTGCCAGCCTCAGGACTAGAGAAACTGAAAGGCCAATTTTATCACTATGTTAACACTTTTCTCTAGAATTTTGGATGGGGGGTGGATATGATAAGTTTTTTTTTTTTTTCATCGGGATGACAAAACTGAGTTACATTTGCTACTATATTGTGTGTGTGTGGGGGGGGGGGGGGGGGGGTGCTCAAATTGGTTCTCAATGGGAAAATTTTAACAATAGGTAGCCTATGTCAAATAGAAAGAGCTCATATAAGTAAGGATTTGGACTAGTAATGTTATGTCTTGCTGACTTAAATAAAATTACCTATTGCCTGGGTTTAAATATGAGAAAATAAAGCACTTTTTTGCACACAATGGACTATTTAACTATTTCAGGGTGGGATACAGAAATTTAAAAGTCCTCAAATAAACACCAGTGGTCAGAATTAATTAATTAATTATTTAGATAAAAGGTCAAGCTGAAATTTGTAAGGATCATTCTGCAAATCTTAACCAGTACATATATATAACATAGGATAAGGTAAACTTGATTTTATTCAATTGTAAATGTGAGATGTGATGTTTATTTTGCAAAATGTTACATTTAAAAGAATTATTGTTGTTGCTGAGTTAGCTACAAATACATTTTTTATGCCACCTAAGCAGTTACGCAGGACGACAATGCTGAAGGTATTTACATAACTCTTCTTTTCTTTTTACATAATTGAATGCATATACTGTGGCAAAGCTATTTGTAATGACAATCTTAAAGTTACATTGGAGGATAGTCCAAAACGTGGCAGAGTATAAATAAGCAATGATTTTGTGACACATTTCTGTTATAACAAATTAAAAATGGATCTTATGATTTAGCTTTTGGCTCCAACTGATCACAAAAACAACGTATCGTTCTGAATCGGAGAAGCACCAGCAAAGTTCGCTAAACTCTCTCACCCTCAAGCACATGCAGTGGGTAAACCACAACATCCTCTCCATGCAAACCCAAAGCTGCTACACACCCAGAAGCTTTGATTACCTCAATAACTAAATAAAAGTACATTGTTTTGTCTAATATAAACCATTGCGCTATTGTAAAACATGATCTAGTTTTGGTCTATCCGAATCGTTTGCTTAGATTATAAATACTAAAATAGAAATATTTTTGTTGTGTGTCTTTAGGTTTACAAGTTTTAACTTACATATTAGCAATTTCATGTTTCATAGAAAATCTTTTTTTACCGATGTTAAAGATGAACATTTTTAAATGAATTTAATTTTAACATTTGAGGGAAGAATGATGATCATAATTGTTTTCTATAACTGATCAACACTAACTGGACAGGTGAAGTCTTGATAAATGAAGTGTTGTTATGTTGAGACTCAAATCTTAAAACCATGAAATGCAAGACGTTCAGAAATACTTAAGGTTTGAAAATTAAGTTGAAGAGTAATAAAAGGCGAAGTTAATAGTTGTATCAGTGAGAACCAGATCTCTTGGGGCTCTGACCCAGAAACAGCTATCACGACTCCAATAGATACCAGGAATATGTTTTGATACTATTTGAACCCATTTGTCGACATTTATTTTTTACATTTATACGTCAAAAACATTCCAAATTTAGTTCAGATTATGTTCTGGTTAGCATAGCTTGTCATCCACCCACAGTAGAAAAGGTGTGTGATGTGGAACAGCTATCTACAGCCTTTTTTTGTGTGTGTATTTCATCTTCAGAAATCCCTTTCCAGAAACCAGTAGAGTTTTCTAACTGCTAATCATACATTAAAATACATTAAATTACAACCTTACATAGGCTGCTTTGTTTAAATATACCACCTGCCCTTTGTTAATCCAGTTGGTTATAACTAGTTTTGAAACTTAGCTTAATTTTCTCAGTTTTATGTTGTGGTAACGCGTGATGTCTGCATTCTTTTCTCTGTGTTTTGTTTTTAGAGAGTCAGTTTTGACATAGTTTTGTTTTCGCTGCATGTAACTACTGTGGAATAATCACAGTTTATGTCTATCAAACACTAGGTTTGAATTTTGCTTGGAGATTTATCTGCTTTCCTCTCATCTGTTCTGCTCCAAGAGTTACTATGCACTGAACTCTGCACTGGCTCAATTAATTATTACGATAACACCATCTGATTAAGTTTGAAGTGACTGTAGCGAAATTATAATGTGTTGTTGCTGTGTGAAAATTCTCAGTTTTTTTATAAATTTTTTTCAATTCCTAGATATTGTGATATGTCCTAAACCATGGTTGTTTTGTTTTTCATAAGGTGACTGTGACCAACACCGGTGATGGTTGTGTCACGCATTTTCCAGGAACCTCCAGTGCTGCTCCTATTGCTGCAGGGATTCTAGCTCTGGCCTTGGAAGTGAAGTAAGTGTCTGTCAATCCTGCACACCAATAGTATAATGCTAAAGCATAGAAGCCAGAATTGAAGCTATCTGGGACTTATCTGGAACACTGTAATCTTGTTTAAAATGTTCTTTGTCGTGTAGTTCACAATATTCATGTAACACCTAGTAACTCTTTCTTAAAGTATGCACCCTGAATCGCCTTTAAATATTTAATTTTTCCTTTTAGATGATACCATAATAATGTGAGTACATCCCATTATCCTGTGCTTAGGATTCTAGACAAGACATAAAACAATGTTAAATTGAAAAGAAACCGTTGTTCTGTCCAAGTCTTTCTGTGAAATAATATCTGACAATCATAGTAACAACTTAGCAAAAGTGTGAAGCTAGAATTTATCTATCTGTCATTTATATGATGATTTTATTGAAAAATATTCAAAAGTATTAATCCAGTAAGTGAGAAAGGAGTTATGCACCTAGGATCTTTGCAAGGATGTGCAGACCAGGGCTACAATTCAATGTAAAGGTAGGCAAAGAACACTGAAGGTTGCATAATCAAAAAAGATTAACTACAGTTGGTTGAAAGGAAAAGCAAGTTAAGTTTAAAGACTGCAGACGCATAATTAAATGTCAGTGCTGCTATGAAGACATGCATGGAAACATTTCCTTATGGAGAAAAGGAATGAGTTGAAGATATAGGAGAGGATCTTCAACTCATTTTCATTTTCGCAACACTGCACATGCGTCACCTCGTCTCCAGTAACGCCCCCTGATATTGGGAGCGCGCACGTCCTCAGCATATGCAGTCTGTTTATATCTGCCAGAACACAGCCTCTGGCTCCGCATCGAACTTATTACAGAATTGCGAACATGTCTGACACTTCGAACACGGTTTTTCTCTTGCTAGCTTCCTTTTTCGCTGCCGTACGGGGAGAACCTCTCTTCAATGGTGAATGATGCATCTTGTCCGTCCTGTTTTAATTCCTAAACAACAATCTGCGCATGTGCGAATTCAAACAAGCGCGCTTTGTACGGATCGGGTGGGTGGGGACATTAGTGATATACGTCATCGCGTAAATTTTATTTTCGCATTGACAGCAAGTTATTTTTCACCACTAGCCGTTTTTGATTTTCCATATAAATTTTTCTTTTGAAAACATCCTCTCCTATACCTTTAAGATTAGGGGGTTATTTAAGAAGTCTGTAGAAACATTTTAGGTTCAAATCAATATCACACATGTCAAATAACTAATGGTAGGAACCATAGAAAGCGGGCCAAAGCCTCAGTTTCAGACTTTTCTGTCCTTTGACGGGTCAACCTCTGGGCCAAAGGCTGAGGCATCTGAATTTCGAATGAATGAAGATTTATTCATATATTGTGATCAGTTTTTTTGTTGGAGCTATTGTCTTTTGGATTTCTGGCTGAGAACCAGTTTAAGGATTTTTGTTCAACACATTGTGGATTTCAACATGTTTCTCATCCAATGCTCGAATTCATTATCACAGAATGGAACTGCCCAGGTGGCACAAATTTCTTTTTCTGCCTTGATTTAAATTTATTGTAATAAATGTTCTTCCAGCCACAGTTTTAGGGAACAACAATTTAACATATTAGGTACTTTTAAATGTTATCTACTTTTTCTCAATATCTTCTTTTATGTTATAGGTATAGGAGAGGATCTTTTCAATAATAAAATGTCAATGGAAAATCCCATAGAAAATGACAGCCAATCAAAAACGACCGGTGGTTCAAAATAACTGGCTGTCAATGCGGAAATAAAATTTACGCGATGACGTATATCACTAATGTCCCCACCCACCCGGCCCGTACAATGCGCGTTCATGTTTGAATTCGCGCAAGCGCAGACTGTTGTTTAGGAAGTAAAACAGGACGGACAAGATGCATCATTCCCCATTGAAGAGAGGTTCTCCCCGTACGGCAGCGAAAATGGAAGCTCGCAAGAGAAAAACCGTGTTCGAAGTGTCAGACATGTTCGCAATTCTGTAATAAGTTCGATGCGGCGCCAGAGCCTGTGGCCCCTGCAGATGTAAACAGACTCCATGTGCTGTGGACGTGCACGCTCCCAATATCAGGGGGCCTTACTGAAGATGAGGTGGCGCATGCGCAGTGTTTCAAAAATGAGAAGGAGCTGAAGATCCTCTCCTATACCTTTAATATTTCATTGTACCTCCCTATAAAGTCCACAGATTTGCATCAGCCTCTTCTTTACTCCCTTGATGTCATAAGTTTGGGGATAAAATATAAAATTTATTGATCTACATTTAGACAAACAAGGACAGTCAGTAAAAATATCTATTATCAACTAAAATACATTTAAAACCCTAATTATGTTTAAACACTTAACAATTCACAAATGATCATCCCTTCATTACTTCAGTGCAATAAACTAAAAGATCGAAACTAATTTTATTTTGTTAAATTCATATAGTATGGAATATAATCGAATAATATGGAAGATGACTAATTACAAATAAATAACTAATACTTTTTTTAAAGTTTATACATTTTTTATTGGTTGGTGCTTAATTTGTATCAGTAATGTGTTAACAGGCCAATTTTCTGTTGCATTGATCAGCTATAGTAAACGTAATGAGTTTTATAAATACTTTAACCTTGACCAGTTATTGGGAATCTTGTGCCATGATTGTACGTAAAGATATATCAGTGCTAACTGTTCACTAAGAAAGTACAGATGAGGAAAATGCATGATTTTGTTAAATTTAGTTTACAGTAGTAATGCTAGTTTGAGATTAGCGCGCTGTATGTCTTATTCTTGAACAGTTTTAGTTTATGTAATTTTTTAACAGTCAAATTCCATAGCTTGAAGCTACTGGGTAATATGTCTTCCATCTCTTCCTCCTAAAAATGATTCGTAAAACAGAAATAGGTTTTATTAACCTAAAGTGGTGAGATTTTATATTGCTTTAAAGTAAACTATTATTTTAGCATAAAATCAAACAATTAAAGCTCCAACATTTGTTTACCTTTCAGCACGACAATGTCAAAGCCTAGTCATCATTCTGAGGTATATGGCTTCAATTTTGCTTTACAGCAGCCTCAGCAGGTCCTTTCCAAGTCGTAGGAGTTTTAGCAGTTTTGCCGTGAGACACTGGCAGAAATCCCACTGTCTTGGTTTGCCAAGCTCGAAAAGATATATTCTCAAGAGATATGTGGCTTAATTAATTGCTGTAAAAGTAGGTTTCATAAAATGATGATGGAGGCAGTGTAATACTTTGGTACTTAATCCCTCTTGTTTCTTTTTAATCTTTCTAATATCTTGAATATCTGTAAGTTTGATAGCACATTGTTTTAAGCAAATTGTACAAAATAAACAAATATTCATTTCAACTGGGAGTTTAAAATTAAAATAAACAATCGTCTAAAAAAAAAAAAAGAATCAGATCTGCAGTTTCTGAAAAGAATAGATGTAGCAATCCTAGTTTCATCTGATTCTCTGTAGGGAAAGATGGTTGGTTTGTTACCCTTTCTGCTTCGAGCATTCACAATGTAATTTACAATGAGTTGTGGGAGTAAAGGTAACCTAATACTATGTTTGAGAGAGCTATTATTTTAAAATAAATATACAATTATGGGTGCTGTTAATTCTTAAATTAGTGATTAAGAACTACTATTAACTAATATTACACAAATGTATTTTTCCCCAAAAGAATGTCAGGGTCGGTTTCAAGAAACTGTTTATCTAGGTACAAATAAAAATGAATGTTTTGTACATGATCCTGAGTCGCAGCTCCAATCTAATAATAACAGTGTGGAAAGAGCTAAAGATTAGGATGATAGCAAGGAGCCTTCTGTCATGAAAGCATGGGGCTTATCATGAAAGGTAAAAGATCAGTAGGCTCAGCTAACACAACTGGGCTGAATAGAACAGCACCAGATTTTCTGACACTGCAAACTGAAAACGAGCTTGTTTAAACAGATTGTTTACATCTGATCGGCTTGTTAGCCTTACGCAGCTTCTTACGTTAAAAAATTCCATACCAGCCCTTTTACCCTAGGCCTAGGATGTTCCCAACATATATGGCATGCTTTATGACATAGCTGACAATCAGACGTTATGCCGTCTGATTGGATGGTTTGATAACATCCTATCTTATTATCAAGGACATGGCAGTCCCCAGACTTGCATGCGTACAAACACACACGCTCAACGTACAACTTACATACATTCTTTTTAGTCTCTTTTGTGTGTTTTTTGTTTTGTTTGCTTTTTTATGTGGTGTTATTTTGCACTCTCAAACTGTATCCTGCAAAGAATAAAGTCTGAAAAGTATTTTTTTCTCCTCTTCCTTTTACTTAAAGTGTCGTTTTCTTTCTCTTTCTTGGCATCATAGATCTTTTAAATTAATCTACTGCTTGATTGTTATGCGGAATTATCTTGTTTTATACATTGTTTCAGTTAATATTTCGTTTTTTTTCTTTATCGTTTGCTTAGTCTTGGGCGCTTCTTCCTCCTGAATCCCAGGCTTTTTTCTTGTTGCTCGTAACACGGCAGCTGCTGGTGTGACCTCAGGCCCGGTGTTTTGAGGTTGTATCAGCGGTATCTTGGCCACCTACACAATATGGATTGTACTTGAGGCCAGTTTTACTGCTCCAGCTGTCCTGCTGCAGTGTTCTCAGTCTCAGTTACTTGGCTGTAAAATGGAGTGTGGTTCCCCTGGGCGAGGCGACTCCGAGGACATTACTGTTAAAGGCTTTGTCATGACCTGCTGCCACTGACTCAACTATATATCACCTCTCTTTCTCAAACCAGCTGCATTCTGCTCACGTCTTTATGGGCCTAAGTAGGCTTTATATATTTCTGTAAGGCTGTTAAGCTACTTCCTTTCTAATTTTGTTTTAGTTTGTATCTTTTATTTTACAGAAACACTGACATTATTTAGTTCAGTCATAATCGCACACAGTGGACGTCAATGTTTTTTTTTGCTTATCTGAATGTATCAAAAACAACAACAATAACCACAACAAAGAAAAAATTTCTACATCTAGCAAGTGAAAAGGTGTCATTGTCTAAAATGATGTCCAAGCTTTTTGCATTTTACATTGTTTAATGTTTTTTTCCCTGATAAGCAATTCAAGTTTATTCAACGTTTATATATAACTTAAGAAGTCAAAATTTGTTTCGGCTTTTACACAACTATTTAATACTGTAAACCGCGAAATACTGCTACAAAAAAGTCAATGACTGTAGTCAGGATGAACTTAAATTACAGACGGTGACACTGTCTTGATTGTAAATTAGAAGAAATTAAAAGGAAAATAGTCGTTAGGATCAACATGTAGACTCTGTGAGGCACTATGTCAATATACTGTAGGACGGTAGAATATTGACCTCTAAACCAGAGTGTTGTTTCTGGTTCAACTATTGTAGTGCTAACCGTAAAGAGATAGCAGAATAGTTAATACCATGTTTGTGATTTGTGCAACCTTTCTCTGATTTGTGAAATTTCAATAACAGCCGTTCTAGTGTCCTGCAGATGTCAAAAATCAGAGAAAGATTTCACAAATTACAAACCTGGGTTTAAATATTCTAAAACTAGTTTAGCATAATCTACTCTATGTTTTAAGTCTTAGTGTTTTGAAGTTTCTACCTATAATGGATTAAAAGTGCTTAAGATAGCCTAAAATTGAGTGGAATCGCCCTTTAGCCATTTCGAGAATCGGAATCTGGAATCAGAAGCCAGCTCCAGCTTCGTTCCGACATCCAAAGTTTTTGACAACAGGGCCAAATTTCTGTTTTGAGTATCATTGCTGCTCTTCCATAGATAGTTCTTCATCCGATGGAGGCAGGAGACAAAGACTTGTTAAGACCACGTATTGTTGTTACTCTGGCTTTTTCTGCATATTATTGTAATTCTTTTTTAAAACTGATGTTAAGACCAAATAAAATTTTTCTAATTAGTTATATCCAACAGTTGCTGTATCTGTTTGCTACAACATTAGGTCATAAACCTGGCAAAAAATTGTATTTTAGCTGTGGGCACAAACAAAACTGAAATTGTAGCTTTTGGGTAAGTTGAGCCTTTTGGGTAGGGGGCAAGTCGAGCCAGCTGATGACCAGAAGACTTTCTGATAGTGTTGCATCTACAAGATACATATATCCAGTAGAAATAACACAACTTCCAAATATGGTGGCAACAAAGCATTGACGAAGCATGCAAAGATGAAGACCCTAATCTTGACTGAAACACCGGAGGTGTTTTTGGCGAGAGGAAAAGTTGGTTATGGTAAATCTGCTTTTAAATTCAAAAGAAAATTATCAATGTTTTTTTTTTTTCCCCAAGATGTCATGTAATGAAAAAATAAATCCCAAACTCACAGAGATTGTGGCAGAGCAAGGAAATCACAGCAGTTTGTATTCAGCCACAACCTTGACAGGTGGGATATTGAGTAAAATGGGAGATTGATGGATCGAAGGAGGGATAAAAATTTTTAATGATGATGAAAAAGAGAGAATAGATAGAGGAAGTAAGGGTGATTAAAAGGGGAGAGTTTTAGTTCAGATCTTTCAAAGTTGATTACTCCATAAGTGTCAGGCAGTTTCAAACTAGTTTCAAACTGGTAATCATATAATTTAATTTCCCTTTGGGATAGATAAAGTATATATTTTTTTTATTGATAATATAGCTAAGTTAGTTTCCTTTTTGGACAAAACTTTCATTTTATATTTTGTTTATTTATAACAGCCTTTTTGGCAAATCAGACAAATTATGCTTTTCTGCAAATATAAGAAGTAGTGCCCTACATAGCAATGCCTATGTAAATATATTGCCAATCAATGATTTAACACGCTAAAAAAAAACATAATTGTAGTTTGTCCACTCTTTTTAAAATTTGTGGAAAAGGAATTCTATGTTTGTGATGGACTGGCGATCTGTCTAGGGTGTACCCCTGCCTCTCGCCTGTTATAAGCTGGAGATAGGTGCCAACAGACCCACCCAACCCCAATTGGGACAAGGGTGTACAGAAAATGCATGGAAGGGTGGAATTCTATGTGTCTGGGCCAAATTATTTTAAAATATATCAGAAATTAATTCCCCAAAAGTCAGGTTTTCTTCAAGTTATCTTCCACTGAGATCTGAAAGCAGCACCACTGATTCTGCATGGCGCTAGTCTCTCTCTTTTGTCATTTATTATATACATCAAAAATTAATTTTTTTAGCTCCAGAACAGCCCTTCCAATCAAGATCTCTAGATCACATGTAATAATTATCAGAATGAAGGGAATTTATTCAATTCCAATTTTCTAGAGTTATTTAGCATTCATTCTGGGCTAACATTCTGATCATGGTGTTGTTTAAAATGTAATCTGATCCTTGCTGCACAGTTTCAGAGCACAGTTGACCCTCTCCTGTGTCCAGCCCTCCTAATTTTGCTTTTTTCCTGTCTGTCCGTGTTTGCATCTGTCTCCATTGATGCATCTCGTCTAACAAATCGTCAAAGTGAACCAAACCCTCACTCCCCCTGTTTGTCAATCATTCTTTGATCGTTTGTATTGCTCACTTTATCACTCTGCCAGCCTCCTTGTCACTTTATCTGTGTTCCTCTTCGTCCATTCATCACTACTCCTATCCATGTTCACGGTGACAAGCCGGCCATTTGGTTTTGCTGCAATTCCACCTGATGCTTTCTGCAAGTGTCCACCTTTTTCTATGTTTTTAGTCAAGTGTATTTGGGCCGCATGTAAAGATGGACTGTCTTTCATCTGCAACCAACAATATTCTGTTTATACCAAGTGAAGGGTTTGTGCTGGTTATCCATTTTATTTTGACAGCCGTATAAAGGATTTTATTTTTAGAATTATATGAACGGCTGTTAATATTTATGTTTTTTTTCACTTTTGAATTTAAAAGTACAACATTTATCTATTAATTTTTATTTGACTCTGCTAAAGATAGCAGCTGGTAGCACTGTAGACTCTTTCTGCGTGGAGTTTTCCATATTCACACAAACATGGCATTTAGGTTAACACGACTGTTGTTTGTATGGCTGCTTGTTCTTAGTGACTATTGTATTGTGAGGTTTTGCTGCTTTAGAGAAGACTAAAATACAAACATGTAAGAGGAATTCTCATCATTAAAGATTTAATAAAATTTTTGAAAGATCTAAACATTTCTTATCAGGAACACGGGGGGGAACCAGGCGAGCAGGTAAAAACCAGGAACAGTGGAACAAATGGAAGGAGCCTGTCAAGGACAGCAAATTTGGAAAACTTAATATGTTAAGGGAGGGTAGTATAAGAAACTAAGGGACTTATCAAAGGTAAATGGAGGCAGTTGGTGAGAGGCCGAGATTTGAGAGTAGGAGAAACCTAAAGAGAGCAGGTGAAGCAAAACCACAGTAGCAATGAACAGGAAAAGAAACCAGAAATAAATATAATTGATAAACAAAAGAAATCACATATTTAATCAGAATTAATAACTGAAACAAGACATAAAGCTAAAACAAGAACAAAGAAAAGCTACAAAAAAACAGAATCAAAAATAAATGTAAAGTTCCAAAACATATGTGGACCACTGTGATAGAGCATCCAAAGTAATATACCACGAAGCCAGTCCGTGAATTCCTGAGATGTGAGGTTGTCAGTATTTGATACAAAATAAGAATGTGCCAAAGTTTTTGTCTCTCCTTACCTTGCTTTCAAAATAAAAAAAATAAAAATCTGATGAAGAATTGCAAACATTTTTACCCTTTAATATATGTTAAGTTTTACAAGCTTTCTCAGGACAGAGGTTTGGCCCTGTTTACACTTTAACTATACAGCTTCTCTCTGTCGCCTTGGTTCTCCTTATTCACAGGAAATAGGTAAGTTTAAAAAGATAATTACTTATCCTATGAGAATTTTTATTGATTAATACCTCTTCTTGGCAGTGCAACAAAAATGGATATTCGTTTAGTGATCGATCATTTAATCATATAGATCTCCTAAATGTGTTTTTCAACTTAAGTATTTAAATGATGCAAAGTACTCTTACTCTCTTTCTTTCACTTTTTTTCTCCTATGTTTCCGTTATTTTATTTCATAGGTGTGTTTTTTTAAATAATATTTAATAGAACAGGGAGGAAGAGAATAGAATATTTACCAAAGATACTTCATTATACTAAATTTCCTCAGGTCACAATTCTGATTACCGCCTAGATCACTGCAGAATATAATGATTTTCAACACCATCAAACCAAAATAACTAAAAGCAAACTTAGATCATCTTTATTAATCACATAGTCGCATTTGGTTTAAGAAGACTGATTATTAAAAATGACTTTGTCACAGAAGGTACTTAAAATCCCCATAGTCTGTATAAAAGTTGCTAAACAAAAAAAAGAAAAAAAGAAAAATTTGAAGTAGTGAGGGGTAAACCAAATTTTAACGCATACATGAATGGCATAAAGGACATCAATGCATTGAAACTAAATAGGGTGAAACCATGTATCTTCTGTCAGTAGTTATAATCGTATGGCAGTCTTTAATTTGCTGAATCTTATATTACTATTCCCAAACACCTCACAACTCTGTCACTCAAAAAACAAATAAAAACAAGCCTTTAAACTGATTTTATCTAAAGTTTTTATTTTTGTCCTAGTTGAAGTTTTGCTTGAGTAATAAACATTTACATATCCAGCATGCCAACAAATATTGACCCATGTGTGAATTTACATAAAACCACCTTTAAGCAGGTTCAAAATGAAACTTTTTCAATGACTGGCCTACTTCCTTTGTTATCTGAGTTAAGGTAGAACCAAAAGCTCTTTGTATGTAAAACGTACCTTACAAAGCTGAATTTTCTTTACCCCCATCAGGAAAAGTGGCTATAAATTGATACATGCAGGTATGCAGTGTATCCATACATAAACAAGTGCACCACGTTTTGTTCAATGGCTTTTGACATACTCTGCATAAGGTTGAAAGTGTTTGAGAGATTTATTTGCTCCGTTTTTGTGTTCCCCCGGTTTATATACATGCAAATCAAGCGCTGCTTGTTTTGCAACGAGGGAAACATGCGCATTGAACAGATTATGCTCTCAGAGACCCTAACTGTTGATGTGTGCCAAGCATAAATCCTATACACCAGCCTACACAATTTTGCAGCGCCACTCTCAGCGGTATATCAACAGACATACAGATCCAGGCAGTCTGGTCTGATCGTGCATATGTTTACACATGTACTCGTGGACGTATGTGTCCTCATTAACGACAGAAATCAGGGCTAAATTGGTGCCGTGTGTTTAAAGTAGGCACGCAGTTATTGGACTTCGCTTAATTGATGGACCCATTAGTAACACTTGTTCAGATAACATGGGAGGAATCTCAGTCTGCTCGCAGTCACTCCGAGTGGGTTCATTTAGGCTTAGAGTGCAGCATATTAAGGGGAGATTACAGAGCTGCATGGAGCATGTTGCCTGTCCATGCCTTGCTACTGTGAGATTGATAGAGACAAACTGAAGACTGTGACATTGGATAGAGACAGTGAGAATCTTTGCAGAGTTGGACATTTCATGCCTCTTCGATAGCCAACCTTGAGATTACATTGTTGTCTAAAAACAATACAATTTAGAGTTTTTTGCATTATTATATTAAAAATGTAAAATAATGCATAGCTGTAAGCTTTGGATTATGAAAGATGATTTTCAGATTTCTTAAAGAACAACCCAAAAATAGTGTCATGCACTATTCATCCACTTTACAGCGAAACCCAGTAATAACCTGTTTTCTTTTCAAGTCACCTAATAAATTCCAATCAACATTAAAATTACCTAATGATCCACACATACATCTTATTTCGCATCTTGGCATGGATGGTTTTCCATCTACCTAAAAGTTAGCTTATTAGACTAAGTTAAAGGTTTTCTTGGTTGCGTTTTGTGGTAAATGGCAAATGGACTTCACTTATACAGAGCTTTTCTAATCAAACTGACCACCCAAAGCGCTTTACACTATAGGCATATTCACCACCCATACATGCATCGGTAGGGCCCTTGGGGTTAAGTGCCTTGCCCAAGAACACATTGTCATGTTGCAGGTGGAATTGAACCTGTAATCTTTCTGATTGGAAGATGACTACTCTACCCACTGTGCCCAAAATTCAAAACTAAAGACATTTCACACTTCAAGCATAAACACATGGATACATTCATTAATTTGTTGAGCTATTTCAATGCATTAAAGCTGTCAAGTTAATGTAAATTGTGCAATTAAAAATATAATTGTAGATGGGGTTTCTTTTGGTAACCTAAAACAAAATGATAATGATTTAAAGTTTTAAGAAAACATGACAGGTCAATGAGAAATACCCAAATTATTTGTGTTTGCTAAATCTCAAATTAATGACAGAAATAATACTTTTTTTTTTTTTCTTATTGTGCTCAAAATCAGAAACTTACATACTATACACTTCAGTATTTGGTAGCATGTATGACCTGGGTCTAATATTTGGGTTTGTTTTTGTGAGCTTTAAACAATAGTTTGCTGGAGTTCCGACCTATTCCTCCTGACAGAATTGGTGGAACAGGGTCACTTTTCTTGGAAGACTAAATTATTGTTTTCAGAGCCTTACAACTGGTGTAAATATTATTTCTGTTTAAGCACATCGTTTAATTCATTCCCATTCGTGTTTGCCTCTGTTACGTGCCATATTCTGCTTGTATCGCTTCAGCTCGCCATTTGACATGCCAGCATAACAGTCATAGAAATGACATCCAGAGTAAAATACTTTAAGTACTCCACAGGGCTATAAGCACAGCGGTAGTCTTAATTTCACAATTTTTCCATAATTATATCAGATGATGTGTTTTTAATATTGTAGTACCTAGTTCAGTCATTCCAATATGTCTTGTTTTTCATCTGGTAATTGATAACCTAAAAATATTCATTGTTCAGTTTAAATTTCTCAAAAACGTCGGCTCCATTCTTCACATTTACACAGTGCATTGAGCGAACTCGCGGACAGCATTTCGGACACATGACATGGTTAACTGGAGAGAAAAATGGGGGATGGCTCTCACCAGTATTTTATTTTCTGTGGTTGTTTATGGGCGAAACGTGAAGAGTCATGCTTCTAAATGATCGAGAGCTGACCATGTATTCCTCAGAGCCCTGATCTCTCTCTCTTTTTTAGATCAACCCTTCATTTTTCCCCATCTTCTTGATTGTCCATATTGGGAGATTTCTTCCCCTGGACACTTTCTCCTCTTGCTCTCTGCCTTCTTCTTCCCCATGCCAATCCTTTTTCTCCTCCTCTTTGCTGCCTGGGCCCACTGTGAGTGATAAATTATTCGTGGGCATGCTCTGAGGGCCCAGTGGCTGTTCATTCCTGTACACAGAGGACTTGCATTGATCCAGCCTCTGGTTCAACTTAATTGGAAACCCAGTTACACCAGCTACAGACACACTCCTTCACACAAACGCAGAGCATGCACACACATACTCAAACATGCACTTTTAGACGTGCTGTGGGTGGGAAGTGGTAATAATAAACACATATAGTGTACACAACCACTTCCACTATACTGTAATACAGCTGTATATGGGCCGGGTGCATGGTTATTACAAATGTCAACCAATTTAATTAACACATTGACACAAGATTCAACTGCTACATTAAATATGTTTAGATTCCTTTTGCATAAGCAAAACTAATGCAGATGGAAAAATGTGTATGTACGCGATTCGAAACAAAAGAATCAGTTGGAAACCTATGCACACAAATAATGCATTTTAGCACTGCATTTTTCAGCAGGGCAAAAGTGAAGCAACAGTTCACAGCGGAGCAATATAGAGACCAAGGTTTATCGATTTGACTGAGACACTGACTGTCATACGGCTAATAGATTACATCAGACACATCGGAGTGGCCCAGTCAATGAGGCCTGATCGTATTAACTGGGGATTTGTAAACAGTTGTGTGCTCACTATGACTACTGCTGTAGTGCTTTGTGAGCCTTTACCGAGGGACAGATTGCTGTAGGGGTCTGCAGGATGCTCATAGATGGTTGCCTTCAAATTTTACAAGCCATTGAGCAGCCAGCTTCATCTTCTGTTCATAGTTTAAGCCTTTTTTTTTTCATCTGCAGTTGTTTTTTGCAGTAATAAAAATTTATTTTAATAAAATTATAATTGAATGGAAGCATTATCGAAAATCAGTCCAAAAAGATGAGGCTAGAGAGGAAAAATGCTCAGCTTGAACCAGATTAAAGTTCCTTCTGCTAAAATTTTCATCTGCCCCAAAAAACATTCTTCCAAATGGCTGCGGTTATGTTGCATTTTATCAGACATCCACGTCATTCATGTCAGACATGCATCATGATTCTGCAACAGAAGAAGCAAGAAATGGTAAATCTGGACATAAACAATGGCTGCAGCGACCTGTGCAGAGTGTGGCAATTGTTCTTTCTTGCTTACTTCATCTTATTATGACTTGATCCACAGATTAGTTACTTCTTTTGACCGCTATGTTGTTTTTATGTGGTGATTTCTGCGGGTCTTCGTTGGTGTTATAAAATGTTCACAAAGAAGACTGAAAGAGGTCATATTTAATATCTAGTATGAACAACCACGAAAAAACAACATGATTTCAAAAAACCTGCCTTTGTGTTTTATCCTCAACGGTCTTGAAGTGTTTTGTTTCTATGCTATACCATCATAAGAATGGTGGTATAGCAGGACCAGAAACATTCTTTTACATATTTAACATTATAGGACACACAATTTGATGACAACTTAAACCTGCTGTCAAACAACATGAAAAACCCCAAAATGCACTAATACCACAAGACTATATGCAGCAATGGTTCAAATGTTGCAGTGAGGACATGATGATAAAATCACTGCACCTAACATTACATTATATAGTCACTTTGCTAACTTATGCAATTGTAAAAACTAACAGTGAAACTGCCCAGTGATAAACTGTTGACCTGTCCCGACTGCATCCCTGCAAGAATAGGCAAATATGGATGGTCACGTACAAGTGGGGGGTGTTTATAAACAATTTCATACAGTGAAATGACTTATATTGAATTCTTTTGAGGCCTCCTCCTTAAATCCTTTACAAATCTTATATGGTGCTAGAGCCATTTTTTAAGTGTTGTGATAATTTTTTAGCTTTTTATTTTTATTGTGTTCAACCTTATTTTTACAATTTTAAAACTGTCTGAGGTGTAAATATAGATACCCCTTTTTAAATTGTTACATAACATTCTAATCTTGAACATCTGATGTGAAATTGTGTGATTTTGGTCACTTGATTTGAAATGTGTACGTCTTTTAATTCATTGCTTACTACAAATTATATTTTTATATTTCTTACCTAAGAAAGTAATTGCACTTTAAGACAATATGGCAAACACCAGTCAAAGCCAATGCAAATAAATACAGAAAACACATGACAGTGGTGAGGGTTCACAAGAGTGGCCAGGCTGTCAGAATTAGTCCGAGCATAAATCGGCAACTCATTCTAAAAGTCAAAAAAAAAAGAATAACAACAAAATAAAAAAACAAAAAACCTTCATTTACATTATTTTAAGTAAAAAACAGCCGGGAAAAAATTATATCTGAGTAAAAAGAACAGATCCATCTCTCAAGAAAGGAAAAAAATCATGCAGCTTTAAATCTGATCCACTATCTCTCAACTCTAAATTGCTTAAAAGAGAACAAAATCTTAGAATTAGGTTTGTATCGTGAAAGCCATAAAATGTGACTGAAGGAGAAACAAAGAAGGCTCATTGTCAGTCATCGGAAATGTTCATGGCAGCTGTTACCCCCCAATGGTGGCACAAGCAGTTATTAGGTTCAGAGGGCGATTGCTTTTTCTCCTAGACCTAGGTTGGTTTGGATAGCTTTAATCTCCATAGAACACATTTTTCAATTGATTAGGTTATTTTTGTCGGATAAAGAGAATAATTGGATCTGAAACATCTTAGTTAGACCTAAAATCAGAAAATGAAAAAAATCTATATGGAGGAAAATAAATTTTCCCAGGGCTTTAATTTGTGAAATATCTTAAAAAATGAGTGCTTTACTATAAATGCATTGATTTTCATATGAGATGTTAAAAGTAAGGGTAGCAGAGTTATCAGGTTTCATCAATGGTATTAACTAAATGCCTTAATGTCCTTAGTCTTAGTTTTGTGTTTTTGTCAAACGGGGACCTTTTGTAAAAAAACAAAAAAAAGGAAAATACAAACTAAAGCTAATGGTTCAGTTCATCCAGAGTCCATTACAGCATAAGTAATTCCTCTGTCTAACCAGCGCTACGGTAAATGCTGGTTGTGGAGTTTTCAGGTTTATTTTGCGGTCTAAACCTATTCACATGTCCCTTCAGGGGTTGTGCTGCAAAGCGTGGAGAGAACTCTGAGAGAGGGAGTCAGATAGCTATGTTCTCACCCGACAGTGTGCTTTTAAGAGCAATACGACTTCTCCAAAATAAATAGATCTGTGTCACTGACTGCCAGAAGAGAGAAAATCCCTCGGTTCAATAATTAATTCCTGAGTCGAGGGTTTTGGAGTGATTTTTTTATTTTTTTTCTAATTCTGTTATGATACAAAGGAGGCCGTTTGAAGTAATTTGTCCCAGAGAGAGCGGCTTGGAATACCATACATGCTTTGATTTAGCAAAGCAAATTTAATTTTGTTTGCTTTATGCAAACCAGCCGGGGCCGCGGGGCTTTCTCTGATTCCACCAGAGGGGTGATGGTGGTGGTGCTGCTCACGATAGAGGTGGGGGAGTGCACACAACAGAATCACGCTGCTGCCACTAATATATAACACACAGCGTGCACACATCCACGCCGCCGTGCGCAGTGAGCAGCAACAGTTCAAAAGTACAAAGCTTATTCCCCTTCATATACGCGCGCGCACACTCTCCGATCCCTTTGAAATCAAAGCTTAAAATAATTGTTTGTGCTTTGTGTTTTGTTTCATTCTATTCTTCAATTATTAGTGTTACTGGTATTATTCCCATCATGTTGTGTTAGTTGCCTGTTCTTCCTTCTTGCTGGGGGTTTGTTTTATGCTCCTAATGAAAGTATCTCTCCTCACTTTTGTTCTACTTCATTTTAAGAATACGTGAAGGGAATCCATCTGTTTATGTCTGTGTCTGATAGTTTCTAAAATGTCTAAAACCAGAGTAGAGAATAATAAAGTGGGTACTTGTTATGTTGTCCTTTGAAAAGGTATTTTCTTCACATCTGATTAAGTAAGTTTTGTCACTAAGGAACACCAGGTAGAGCAGATATAGTGGAACCTGCTTACATTATATTGTGTCTCAAATTTGTTTCCACATGTTCTCACACTACAAACACACACTTGGATTGTTTAAAGCAGTGGTACTGGGGGTGGCAGCCTCATTCTGTGGGGATTTTTTTTTCCTGCTGAGTTTGGGAAACTAAATACTGAGCGAGCCTGAAAAAAAAAAGCAGGGAAAGGGTTTTAGATTGACCTTCAGTCAGGATAAATATGCAGCCATAACACAAATCTAAGGTTTAGATCAAATCAAATGTGTATTATAGAATGGCCTAGTCCAAGTTGAAACTTTATAAAGATTGGGAATTACTTGCAAAATAGTAACTATTCAGGTTCACAGAGAGTTTCAATACAATTTTATTATTTTTACTGATCCTGCTACATTTTTAAGTCACTGTCTGGAAAATGTTTGTAGAGACATATCAAAAAAGGACATTCAGCTTTTAGTACAGCAAAATAAAAAACGTTTTATATTATTTAGGTTTTTAAAACACAAACAAAGTACATTTTCATGTATGTTGATACTCACATAGTTTTAAATGTAAAGACAAAAAATAAAAAGGCATCTTCTGTTGTGGAAATTTAAATACAATTATTCCATGATCAATTACAAATTGTTATTAGAACTAATTTTAAGAAAGTTTGTCGAGTTTATGTACGTAACTTTTAGTCAAAGGCACAAAGAGATGTTGTGGTAGGTTCGGAAAGCCATTTATGGCTCCAGTGCGTCAGGTTGGAGACCTCTTTAACGAAGTATGCACCCTATTTTCTTCTTTCTCTTACTACGTTTGTGGTTCATAGGCTTTAAATGCTTTTGCAAGACACTGTATAAAGTTACAATGTTAATCTTGATGAAAAGTACACCTAACTGTTTTGTACTGCTCCAAGAGCCTTCATCTTCTCCCACTGTGAATCTGTCTATGTACACATGTTGAGGCAGAGATCATTGGGATTTCTCCTCAGTAATAAAAGAAAATATGCTTCTTAGAGAAGGCAGCAGAATAGTTTTCCTTCAATCTATTCAAATCATTTTCCTAGAGAACAATAATGAGTGGATAAAGCAGAAAAACCCAATTTCCTTTATGCATTTCATACGCTGTGAAAAAAAAAAAAAAACTAGTTGACGACCCTTTGGTCTTTTGTTATAGAAAACTGAGCTAATATCCTCCAGCTCTCTGTGCAGTTTAAAGGTCTTAATTGGATTCCATTAGTATATTGCTTGACATGACACTTGAGTCGGCTCTATTAGAATTCCCCTGCCTGGGATTAAAAAGAGGACTGTTGCTGCATTTGGCTCGCAGGACTCTTTTGTTAAGAATCAAATTTTCCTTGTTGGATTCACAGTTTTTAGTGGCAGCATTATCATAAATGTAGGCTTAAGTTAAAGAGGGCACTTTTTATGTATAGAGGACGTGCTTTTAAAGGTATAGTAGTGTCTCTTTGCAGCAGCTTATGCATCAATAAACCTTTGTGGTAATACAGTGTAAGCTCTATATGTGAGCCTGATAGACTGTCCTGTAAGTCCTATAAAGCAGTCCTTAAGCATCCATATTCAGAAACAGCAGGACGCGTTTGTTGCTCCATGTAAACTTACTTTTATAGTATGTAAATGTTTCCTTCTGTTTTAGACAAACCAACAGGCAAAGGTGTTTGATGTTTTTTTTCTGTTGTGTATGTTTCTTGCATTAGTCCACTGATGACGTGGAGGGATGTTCAGCATCTAATCGCCATGACAGCAAAGATCCCCAACCCCGAAGAGCCGGGCTGGACCATTAATGCAGCAGGATACCATGTTCACCATAGGTATTGTAATGGGACCTCACAGATCAATCTATGCTACCTTTCAGTGTTTAAATTTATTCTTGTGAGAAAAGTCCCCTTTTTATCCCAGTGTATGTGTGAGTTCTCGCTGGGTACTTTGGCTTTCTTACATATAAAAAAAAATTGCATATTGGAGCTAATGGTTTCTCTAAATTGCCCTAAGAAACGAGTGTCTCCATTAAAATGTCTCAGCCTCGTTTGTTTCTGTTTTTCAATCAACTGACTTTAGAGATACGCACCAGCCTCTCTTCAACCTTGTGCACAATTAAGCAGGCATCCATGCACAGAAACTCACCTCTGCACCTTAAAAATAGATAAGTTAAAGGGAAATATGGTTTTTGAAGAAAAAGTTGCACAGCACACAACTAATATTTGTCCAGTTGTAGTTACACTGAAATTAAAGGTAACACATGAGGGGTGCTAATAACTTGACTAAATGTTAATAAGTGCAAGGCTAGGAATACTTTCCCAAAGTGCAGCTATTCGGTACCAGCGGGTGAGGGGGTACACAGTGCACAGAGATTCTCAGTGAAAAGGAGAATGGATTTGGATCAGCTTACCAACTCCTAACACGTTGGCTTCATAATGTTACTTTAGTAATTCTACTGTTTAACTCACATTGTTTGCGATGTGAATGGCTCTGGTTGTGCAACAGCTTAACTTTTTGTGTTTTCTCCCTTGTTTTTGTATCATGTGTATCAGTAATAAGGGCGGGAAATGTTTAGGCCCGTTTGATTCAGTTACAATTTAGCAGGGTGCATTAGAAGTGGATTTTTGACACAACATGGCACACACCCATTTTCTCATTTTTTTTTTTATAACATTTTTCATTATACATAGTCTGCATAAGGTGTGCTCCTTTTCTTTTTCCATTTAGTGAAGTACAGCCTATGACTTGCTGCAATTACACACATCTTGCATTTGCATGTCTTAAATTATTAACTACAGTACATTTGATATTTGTCTGTTTATTTAGAGTAATCCATCCTGATACTGATACTGAATTATATGCACCTTCTTTCTGGGTAAAGTAGTAGCCTTAACAAGTAACTTAATAACTTAGTTTAGGTAAATTGAATAAAAAAGTTAGAACTCATGCTTGCAACTCATAAGTAACTCATAAATTGTGTTGCTATTTATGTCTTTGGACAACAAACCTTACACAACTTGTCTGTTGGTTGTGGTTGATGGACCCATTGGCACCAATTGAATAGGAGCCTCACTTCAGTCAGTCTGCCCTAGAGCAGTTATGTCTATAATGTAGCTTAGCATCTGATTCGGAATGTGTGTATGAATTTGTGAATGACTGAATGCATCTTGGAATCCTTGAACCTGATCAAGTTGATACAAATACAGTCAACTTTTCCGTTTATAAAGCTATTTTTACAGAAAGGCAGAAATTGATGCAAAAGGTTTTTTTTTTTCTTTTTCTAATGACATTCATAATTTCTTAACGTAAATCCAGCTGTTCAGTCCTACATAGCTGATGCAGCTAAATCAGAGGCAACAATTCAGATATTGATACCCATTATGTCTAAACAGAGAACTAACAATGAAAACATGTTGGAAATTGCATGGATTGGGGGATTAATTGTATAATTACTGTTATTATATCCACATGATGTCTAAATGCAGTTTTACCTCCACGTTACAATAACGCTTGCAGTGTTTCATTTAAACAGATAATAAAGTTTCAGATCAAAAGGTCACATAATTCTTCAGGTTGTGAAAGAAACTTGTTATTTTTAAGCAGTCCAAAGCAAGAGGCTGTATCTCATTATTTTTTATGAGCAACCCTAATCTGATCTGGACTGCACACATAAATAGCATGTGAGCAGCAGGGTAGAACCAGAGGAGCTGGTTACCTTACTGAGATGTTGGATGTGTGCAGTCCGTCACCTGCAGCTCTTCATTCGGCGGCTCACAATCTTTAATGTCACCCGCTACTTCCTGTTATAACTGATCTGCTTTTTAAAAGGTAAAAATACCTTCTATTTTATGTAGACGCACTTTGCACTTAAATGTTTTTCACTTACAGGTTCCATTTAATTAAATGTACGGTTTTCATAAGTAATGGGTTTAATTTAATGTTCATAGATTGTGCCCATTTACTGGATAAAATAAGCATATTTGCAATATTTGGTGTATAAAACAAACCATCTACCTACGCTTTACAAGCTGTTGGTGCTCCACACCGTAGCGTCTGTTTGAGACTCATGAGGGCTTCCTTCGCATCCAGCCCATGCTGTTGCTCTTATTGGCTGTCTTCCAGAGCCTTTCTCTGAGCAAACTTCTGCCCTTGGATGTATTGATAACTGGAAACCAGACCGAAACATGCTGCAGAGTCATTAAAGGAAAATTGCTGGCTTGGCCCAAGAGTCAGACATTTTTTTTTAGACTTTGTGTCTGCATCCAAATGTTCCTGCCCAGTGAGTAGATTTGTTTTTATTGTTGTGTGGCATGTGAAATCATACAAAGTAAATATCTCTGGGGTATCAAAATTTACAGGAGAAAGTAGGACAATATTACGAAGAATGATATGAAGATTTTTGTGTTACTTTTTAGCATTTATGAATCTGTGATTGGTTGGTTGCGGAATACTTTATAACTGGGGTAAACTGGAAAATGCTATCTTGAGAGAAAATTGATTTTACATTAGAAAGACTAGTGAGATTTCCCTGCTCCAGATATTTATTTTCAATTTCCTTTTTGGCCATTACACTTACTTGTGCAGATTCTGTGCCATTTTAACTTATTAAATATGAACTATTTAACTTTTATTACTTTTAATGATATCAGTACGAACATGAGAAAACTGTTATTATGTTATTCGTTAATTTATATAGTAAAAACACTAGAATAAACTAGATTTAATGTCTAAAGGAGACATGCACCACTGCATTCATTTTTTGTTTTTCTGTGTTTTATATTCACAGCTTTGTTTTCGCTGGCCTGCACAGTAGTAGCACTGTTGCTTTGCAGCAAGAAGGGTTCAAATCCAAACCTGGGGTGGTTTTGCTTTAAGTTTGTGTGTTCTCCTTGTCCAATGGTGGATTACCTCCAAATACAATGGCTCTGTGTTTCCCTATATTTAACTGGTGACCTGTCCACAGTAACATCTTTTATACGTTTGAATGAGGCTCTTGAAAAACTGACAAGTTTATACTTCATAGAATTTAAACTGTATTTTTGCGCAAAATAAAAACTATTTTGTTTAACAGAAAGTAAAAATAAAATTTTATTTATGTAAGATTTTATCTGGAAAATGAAAATGCTCTGGGTCTTTTATTCTAATGCCAAATGCACAGAACAAAACGACAGATTCCAATGTGTTGCTACAGACTATATGAAAAGTTAAGTATCTTATACTATTCAGATACTTTTATTAGACTGCAAGGATGAGTAGCAGAGCATACTGTTTCTCTACAACACTGTGCATTGACTCTGTTAAAAGTAGTGAGTGAGCCATCATTTAAAGGCTTTTACACTATCCACCAAGGCAATGATATATCCTGCATATTGTTTGAGATGTATTTTGTATCTGCCATCAGTCTCCCTCATACTCCCTTTCTTTGCCTCTAACTGACCATCTTCACCTCTTCTTTTTTTATTTTTCCATCCTTCCTCTTTTTAAACCTTATGCTCTCTCCCTGTCTGTTCCTCTCCCCATCTCCTCTTTCGCAGCATGCCGTGTCATAAAATAGATTGTAATTACTGTGTTGCTGTGAGAAGAATGGATTAATTAAAATATAATGATGCCGATCACAGCAGAAAGCGTCTGGTGAAATCTGTCCATTTAGAGGGCTGTGGCAGTGGACTTGTAATGCCCTGATCATGCTTTAGCGGCCATTTAAATAATAATTATAAGGAATTGTTTATTGCATGGTTGAGAATGGGTTGACTACAGTGCAATCAGCACTGGGTCACTTACTGTGGCTGTTGTGATACATTAACAAAGACATCTAAGACAAAGGGTTTACAACTTAGAAAAAGATATGTTTTCCAATTTCAAGGTGTTTTTGTTGCTCCTGAATAAAGCGAGAATAAATTCTAGTAAAGCAAATATTTTTTTAACTAAATTGTATAGAAGAATAAAAGCTATTCCATAATTTATGCACATACGAAGCTGTGTCTAGTATTGGCCTCTTTTGTAAATCAATTTTATCAGTTTTTTTTATTTGGAACTTAAGTGAGTTAAAAACAATTTTATGTTGCTGGAAATGCATCTGACATTCAGTAGTTTACTGATGTAACTTTGAAGCAGTTTTCATTCCTGGGTAATCCCAAAGTGGTTGTAGTGCCAGAAAAACATAAAAATGCTACCTGATGTGTGGTGTAACAAATAACAAATGCCTGTAAAAGCCTGTAAAATAGCTAAGTTTAGCCAGTCATGGTAGCCATCCTAGCTGATTACTCACATTTATTTCATTTATTTTCTTTATCCGGAATGCTGTCCAACAAGAGGACTTTGTCAAGCCCTTTAAACACAAACCAAGGCTTCAAACCCTGGGATTAACTCCTTAATAAGAAATGTAACTATTGGCTGTATTCAATGTCGCAAAAGTAGATAAATGAGGCTAAATGTCCTATGTTTTTTTGCATTAAGGACACAGAAAACGTTGTTGGACTGCAATGTTTTAGCGGTCCAGAGATGTGGGACTCACTTTTATTACACCTACTGTGGGACGATGCGGCTGCCTGAGAGAGAATTGGGGAGCTGTAGAGTAACAGCAATGAAAATTTACCCAAGCGTTTAAAAGTCTCCAGTAATACTAGAAAAACTCACAAAATTTGTGAAGAAGTAGTAGAGGTCCCCTGAAAACTCACTAAATTGGAAACAGAAAACTTAATCTCTTATTTTATAAAGTAAGAGTCTTAAAGATTTATATTAAAAAAACTTATATTATGTAATGCAAAGGGCTTAATTTGGGCGCTTACGCTTGCTGGCAAAAGCTGAATAGCATTTTGTAAGACTTATTTCACTGTTAGTTAATGATCATCTGTTTTGCTGAAGGAGAGCAGGACAGTAACATGATTCATTTAAAGTGAAGAAACAAAAATTGTTTAATAGTCATTAGATCTTTAAATCAGGACGTCACGGAGCTGTTGCGTTCAACCTTAAATATTTCATTGAGAGCATGTGTGGATTGGGGACAGATGGTTGCAGTGGAAGGAGTGGTTGTATGGCTTTGGGAAAGCTCCAGACAGAGAAAAAAAAGAAAAAAGAAAACGCCTTCCTTAAAGATGATGGTGGAGTGGATGTGTGAGCGTATGCAAGTGTGTTTATGGATATGTGAAGCTCCCTGCGAATCGGTCGCCCACATCCCGGTCTGCCCATTGGCCTGACCTCCATACAGACTGGGAGCTATACAAAACTCAACAATGTCGTTGAGCGGCCCCCACCCTCAAACCCTCCACCCAGCGCTACCGTCGCCACGTCGACAATAAACATGTCAGCCGCCACACGCCACGGCAATCTGCCATCAGATTTACTGTGCATGAAATATAGTCGTGCCTTTATTGGTCCAAAGAGTTGTCAGTCATAATTTATAGGCGGTTGCCGGGCCGTTCGTGATGTCAGCCGGCGACCCTTGGGAGACTAAAAAAGGAAGGCGGGGGTGATAGGGATGAAGGGTGATGTTGGGTGAGAGGCTGAGATACAGAGTGGAAGAAAAGTTTGAGGCTGTGTGAGAGCGAGGAGAGGAATTAGACTAAGAGACGAAAGGTGATGAAGTAGGGTGAAAGAAGGAAAAAAAATACACACATTCATCCTCTTTCTTTCTGTTGTGCGTTTATCAACTTGAAGTAGTGAAAGTGCTAGTTTTTCTTTCGTATCCCCCGGAAACGAGTCACCCCCACAATGCCTAGAGTTACTCTATATTTGTTGAATACACCCATTGATCACAGCCTCTGCAAAAGGAAAAGAAAATAATCTGTAATTCATATCTCTACTCCAAGCTCGACTAAACAAGCAGTAAACACAAAAGTAGAGTCTGGTGTTAGGGGCTTTTAACGAATGGAGAAGAAGCAGAACATCCAAACAAGCTTAATTTTGTTTAATCTCTTTTAATACCATAGGTGAGACCACAGTTATTATCCTGTGGGAGATTTGGATAGAAAATAACAGTGGTGAAACACAGATCAAAGAGACGCTGGCCTTGCTGTGAAAACAAAGTGAAAATCAAGGAGAATGCATGATGTTGGGATGGTATATTTGGAGGAGGGGAAAAAGTGTCATGGCATTAAAAAATGAGATAAGATTCAATCCATCTTTTGAAAAATGATTCTAAGCTCATAAAGGACTATTAGAATGTTTACATTTGCTGCATTTTGTTCCATATCAAAATAATTAATTGCCTCCATTTTCAAATTAAAAGTACATTACAACACAATTAAGAATGCAAATGAGTTTCGGGCTGTCGTAAGCAGACAGAAAAAGTAAAAGAGCGGCCGCCTTGATGTATGAGGGTTTCTGTGCTTTTCTGTGTCGCTCCGGATCTTTGTGTGACTGTCTGTGTATTCAAATATGGAGAAAAAAAAGTCTCTCGCTGCAATTATTGAAGAAGAAGACTCGGTGTTGAAATCAACAGAGTAGAGGAACATAAATCAGAGCTATGCAGTAATAAACAACACAGTAATTAGGCCACTCTTCTCTCTGTAACTGATGAACCAGATCAACAGATACTGTTGTTCTTTTTGTTTGGAAGGCCTGCGGCACACATTATTAACTCTTCCAACTTTAACAAAACACTCACTTTTATGGACCTTTTTTTTTCATCTGTGCCTCCCGACTCACACCCCCACCAAGCATGCTCCACAAATGACATCTACATCAGGCTGGAAACCAGAAACAGTAAAACATCATTTTGCCATAACCTTCCCTCTTCGGAGAGATAACAGATATAAAAGTATATAGCCTGTGGTTTACTGCAGTTCCCCGTTCCTCCTCTCCTTACTTAGCCGGGTAGCTGCACGCTGTGCTGATGGATGCTGGGCATCGGCGGTCTTTTAATTGCTCGTAAATTTTTGATCCAGAGAAAACGCCACGTTCTCCTTGTCCTCCGGCGACATGGGTGACCGAGCACTCGGGGAATAAAGGAACTGCCACGGACAGGAGAATGAAAAATAGACATCAACATACTGACTCACTTTGAAAATTACAGACAGCTGCACTGAAACAAAGTTAGACAGTACAGTTACATTTTTCTGCTCTCTACAGGTTTATTTCCGGTATGTTTTCTCCTAATATTTTATGTAAAATCAAACAAAGCCAAAACTCAGATTTCAAATTAGACTTTACTGGTAAAACTACCCACATTGGCTCCATTTTAAAAGTTATCAGCTTCCTAAATCATTAACACATTTTAAATAATGAAATATGTGAAAAGGTGAGTAGACCTGAATGCTAATCATACCTGTAGATTCAGGAAATACCATATAGGGAACCTTTCTGAAAACACAAAGTAGACTAAATACTGTTATAGTCAATGCATACTTTTAATACAGCAGTAGATAGGTGAAAAGTCTGCTGCTTCAGAGCTTTGAGGTTGTTCCATAATTGATGGAGCCAGGATTTCTTCATTCTAACGTATATGTTAAGGCATCGGCTCAAAACTTTAGGCTTACTTAAGTTTACTTAAGTTTCTTTACTTAAGTTTTGCAGTGATAAACAGCAGCTGACATTAGCAGGTCCTAAATCAAAAAGGATAAATAGTAATAAAGAAAAGGAAGTTTTGAGAGTGGCCTTGTCAAGATACTGACTTAAGCTAAAGAAGATTTCTGAACAAAAATCAGACGTTTAAAGCTACATTTAGATAATCTGTCCCCGTAACTCTGAGTAAGAAACACTTATGTTTGTAGTTACAATGTCATTAGATGTAAAAAAAAATAAATCAAAGGCTGTGCATACTGTTAAAAGGCAGCGTAAGGTATTTCCTTTAAAACCCAGAGTCGCTGTGGCATAAACTTACTTAAAACTGCCATCCTTCTCAAAGAGAATCACTTTTGTGCTTTGTAGAAATGCGTTTTACAAATTGTGTTTGCCACACACTTTCTGCCCCTGTAACGATCAGACGTGGGTCTTAAATGTAACGCTAATGGGGTGAAGATCATAGGTGCATTAGCCTGCATTTGCATAAACATCTATTTTTCTCCTTTTACCGGGAAACATGGCTTTAACTGTATTTAAAGTCGGAACTGTAATAGAGATGAGATTTAAAAAATGGGATTTCAGATCCATCTCCGCTGTGTAGTGACTTTTGTCTGCAAATGCATCTGATCAATTTCTGACTGTGTTGGTCTTCCTCCTGAGATGAAAGTATGTAGAGATAAATACAGGTTTATCCCTCCATTTGCTTGCTGATTGTTGAAAGGTGCGATGTCCTGCGGAGCATTTTGATTATTTCCTCTTTCTGTGCTGGACTCGGCCTTGTATCAGATCTCTATCACTACTTCCTCTGTTTTCAGAATCCTCTGTTGTTCGTCTCTCTCCTCCACCCCCCTGCTGTGTTGTGTTGTTTTAGCCTCATTTGGTGTATCTAAGCTCTCTAGGTTTGGCCTCTTGTGATCCCTTTTTTTTTTTTTTCTGGCATTGATTGTGCCGATTCTGGCCCAACCAGTGGGTGGAAATCAGGACACATGCTGATCGTCCATAGGTCACTGGCTAGGATAGATGTCACAAGAAAGTTGAGGTTCTTCTCACCTGTGTCTGAATGGATGGGTCTGCTGAGGCACAAAATAAAACAGTTTTCTGTTTTCCATTGTAGAATCGAACCATTTTTTGTTTGTTTCTTTGTTTTTTTAAGATGCATTTTGAACATGAATTAACTGAATAGCATACATTAAAATTGAACTATTTTGACTATTTTTGTCAAGGAAACCCATCTTTGCTGTCTGCTAGGTCAATGTCTAATTGGTTTATCAACAGGGCAATGCCTCAATCAGACCTTTAGATGCTAACAATCTAATTTTACTCAGTACACCCTTTCCTTCTTGTTCAGCACCTTCTTTACCCCCTAACACGTTCATTCATGTCTTTAAAATCCTTCCCTCATCACTTACTCTTTCATCCCTCCTTTATTTAACTTTCATCTCTTCCTTTAACCTTCGTCCATCGTTGGTCAGTGATCCCTTGCGCAAGAACTGTTTTACCTGCTTATCTTATCTTAGGTTTAAATTTTAAATTCCTCAACTATAATCTTTACCTTTTTTATCGCTTATCTCTACTCCCTCATCCCTGCCTTATTTTCCCCTAAACCGTTCCACCTTACCTCTCTCATCTTACCTCTCAAAAAACTGAGAGAAAATATAAAGTTAACAGTTGAAAAAAACACTTATAATGCAAACCGTATAGTAACAGAAGAAGCAAGCAGCACTGAGCACAAATGCTCAGTTTGACATCTAGCAGCCTAAGCATAGAGTAGCACAACTAAAGAGGTTGCTCAGGATAACCTTAGTCTCCCTAACTATATTCAAGAACTCTGTCTGACAGACTACGACCAGGAACTGGTTTAACAGGAGAGGAGCCAAATAACAAAAAGAAAATCTGCCTCCCATTCCCCTTTTAAGTTTTACTTTTTCCTGATATTAAACTTACATTAGTCCAGCCTTCAGGTAACAAATGCATGGAGTAGTATTTTAGCATCACTTCTTGATAGGATATTTCTGAAAAAAGAAAAAACTACTTTTTATCTAGTTCTATCATTGAACAAGAACTAGTTTTTTGTTCAATGATACCTACTAATTTCTTGTCAGAATTAAACAGCAGTAAGTATATACCAGAAATCTATCAAACTGTTTAGATTCATCAGGATTTATGAATAAATATAGTTGTGTATCTTATCATACCTCAACATTGATCCCAAGATAAATGATCAGAATGAATACCCATTTTGATCGATTTAATAATTGGAAGCAAATGTATAGTAAATTGAATCGGTCCAAGCAGAGAACACGTTGGTACTGGAAAAGTAAAACCCAGAGATTAAAAAAGACATATTATTTACATTAAGAAACTGGAATCAATCGGACAAATATGAGCAGCCTGGTGCTTTTTCTTGATTAATCCTATTTAAAACAACATATTGTTTATTTCTTTTAAAAGCAGCAGTGAGATCTAACAATACCAGAATAGACACAAGTCCATAATCTGTAGCCATGAGAATATCATTTTTGAGTTTCATCAAAGCTGTCTCAGGGCCAAGATGACCTCCCAAACCTGACTGACACTCTTAAAACAGGTAAGAGCTGATGCGCACACACTTGGTTAGCAACTATTTTTTCCAGGATCTCACATAAGAAAGCAACACAGAGTGTAGTATGACTTTCACATTATCTGACGTAACTTAACTTCCTGTCTGCAAGCTGACCGACTTGCAGACCCAGTGTTCCTCCCCAGTGGCCACAAAGGCAGGGAGATGGGTGAGCCTGATCAACCCCAGTACTGTCAACCCAATTACTCATTCTCTTAAAGGGCTATTAAAACATAATTGCCCAGCGATTTACATCCAAGTTAACGTGGCCCCGAGATAATTTATTATTTTCCATAAGCCCTTTCTTTTGTGTGCCGACTGAAAGAGTGTGTGGGGGAGAGAGGCGAGGGAGACTGTAATTTCCTGAGTCATGAAGAAAAGCATGTTAGCAGCCCCATGTAATTGTTTAAACCCCACTCTCAGACACCTTCCAGTAACCCCCTTTTAATCCTCGTTATCATTCTCATTAGCCCGGGGTCAGGGGTCGGCCAGCTCCCTCTAGAAAGACAAACACAGCGCAGGGGAAAGGAGGGCATGGATGGTGGGCTTGATGAGAGGCAGGAGCGATGGGATTTTGATAAAGATTTTCAATTCAGAAATGGAATGTATTTGGTTGCTGCAAATTACGTCTTTTTTTTTTTTTAACAACAAATAATTTTAATATATATGTCTGGATAAAGAACTTAGTGGTTCCGGTATTGAGTTGCGTTTTTATCTAAATCAACAAATTTATTTCATAAACAGTTAAACTTAATAGATAAAACGGATCTCCGTAGCAAATTCCTAACCAACCATGCTTTTTATGGTGTCTTCCAAGTTTGGTCTCCTTCAGCTTTGAGGCTCTTTAGTAACTTTTCCTTTATATCCATTTCATAAAATCCCCATGTCTATCCAATGGTTGCTTTGGGAGTTAACCCAAAGGAGTACTCTTGTCTTACCATTGTTAAAGATCATCTGGAGTTTGCTAATCGTTGCCTTGACTTTTAGTCTGCACTGAGTTCCCTTGAAGTATGAGCAGAAATCCACGGAAGAAAATGCGCTTGAGTATGTGCGGCGCGGAACTTTTTTAAATCTCTGAAGCACTACAAGGTTTTAACTAAAATCTGTTGGAACAGAAAGCTAGCCAAATACCTTGGTGTTTAAGCAGGATATCGAATAAAAAAACACAGCATTATATACATAGAGGATAACAGAGAATCAGCCTTGTACCGTGGCCATCTTTTTTCTGAACTTTTTTTTTTTTTTTTTTTGCAAAGAGGATTGGTCAATGTTTGTTCTTTTGTGTCAGTTATATAAAAGTGGGTGGGTGGTACTAACTGACTTACAATAAATGGGTTTCTCCAGTCAACAATAACTGAAATACTTAATCCAATTAGTTTGTTGTTTGCACCTAGTTTGGCAAACATCTCATTAAATGAGCAACGCAGACTCATGGTACAACATATTATTCACACACCTCTGAACAGAAGAAATCAAATCTTCCAACTCTCACCCCTTCAAAAAATATTTCATCTAGAGAATCTAACCGTTTCTGTCACTTCACAGATTTCACCACTCAGGATAATAAACATGTTTCCCTACTACTGGTCATTAAATGCAACGTTATAGAAGCAAATAATAAAAGTCTTACTGAAACAAGGACATAAAAGCACCATTCTAGACATGCTGTTAGTTTCTTTGTTTAGATCTCCCTGTATTTGATGTAACCCATAGTAAAATAAAGGAGGTTTTTATTACAATAATGTGTAATAAAGTTGCTGATATTTACAAAAACACCTACAAAAAAGAAGAGGAGAGCAAACCAGTTTATAAATATGTATTTTTCCTCTTAATACATGTTCATTCAACAATCCCTACTTTCAACAAGAACCTGTACCCTTTACCTGTACCCTTTGCAACAGTGGCTTCTGTGGTCATCTATGGTAATTACAAAATTACATTGTCATTGTAAACACTTCATTAATCAGTCCAACACAACAAATCTAAACACAGCTTTCACTCAAAAGTCTAAGGTTTGTCACTAAAATATATGTGTTAATGTGTATAAAAAACATGTGTATTTTGCAAGTTTCCTATTACTGTTTATTATTAGTGTGGCTTTCTTATATATTCTGATGAAGAAAATGTGGTTTATTTAATTTTTTTGTTTATGTTTTTAATGATACACAAAAGTACCGCTAATGGTATCAGAGAGGGAAATCTATGATGAACCAGTACAGTGTTACTCTAAAATGCTGGCTCTAAAACAGTTGATTAAGTTAAACAGTTGGTTTTCTATCAGTCATCCAAAGTTATTAAAAGTTTTCTTTTAACATTTGACATTCTGTGCATGCAAACAGTGATGTAAGAGACATTAAAGTACAGATAGTTACCCAGACTAGATGGGTATTAATAAGGATAACCATCACACTGCCACCACCATGTTTGACTTTCAGCATGATGCATTTTTTTGTTCAATGCTGTGTAGGATTTATTCAGCTTTAACAGGATTCACTAAATTCGCTAGTTGACAGTTTTGTCTTTTGAACACTGACTTTAACTAAGGCAACTGTGTCTTGCAGTGTTTAGTTGATTTTCTTTGTTCTTTTATGACATCCTGGGTTATTTTTCAATGCACTCTTAAAATTATTTTGGGCCGTAATCTTTTTGAAAGGTTCATACTTTCTATGTTTTGGTTTCTGTCAGTTCTTTTGAGTAGCAAAGACAGTGTTTTGTTAAGCTTAATTCAATTAAAATGAATGTAATCTCAAAGGGAAATTAAGTGTTGTCATTACCTATATCATCAAGTATCTTCAAAGAGTTGTATACGGCGATGCTGCAAGTCGGAAGGATCTCCTGTAGCAGTCAGTCTTGCAACAAATCTAAAAAAGGATTCTTTCTTCTGAAGAGAGGGTTTGAGTTTCCCCCCTTCTTCTTCTGCTCTTTGGTTCTGCTCCGCATCCATTCAGCCTGCTTTCTAACTTCTTTGGTAGTCGGGTTGGAGTTTAGGCATTATTTAAGCATTATAGATGCTGATCAGCTTTTTAACTTGTTGCCACGGTTGCGTGTTCTAACAAATGTCCTAAAATAAAAAAGTAAGAACAAAAGGTGTTCAGCTGTACAGCATCCAAAAGCAGATGGAATAACAATCCAATCATACAATATCTCAGCCCAAAGTATTAACAAAAGTCTACAAAAATATAGAATTAGATGCAATGTCTGTGAGCTGCTTCAGCATGCTGCCCCCAAGAGCAAATACTATAGGATATGTTGAATTCTGGGTTTTCCAGTTTTGTATTAAATTTCTTCCATTTCCTTAAATTGGTTTTTGATAAAGATTTTCAATTCAGAAATGTCTGCATTTTTTTTTAAATAGGTCTCGCTCACTTCCCCAGAACTTCCTGCCCAAATTAGAGCCGTGTTTCCTCCCCTGTGTCCATTTCTAACCAAAGCTAATAAGAATCAATCAAAGCCATTACGAAAACTTCACACTAAATGCATTACCAGGCTCTCTGTCTTTCTCAGCTTGTATAATATTTTTCTGTTGGGTCTATGTACTGTATTTCCAGGGTCACATCAATGAACAGCTCCACTGGCTGACATTTTAATCACATGGTCTGAGGACAGTACTCTTTTCATTTACATATATTTCCCTTATAAGGTATGCTCAGACTGATATTCTTAGTAATTCATATCCTTGTCAGACATAGAGATGTTTTACATCAGCCCCAAGAAGTCAAGGATTTTCTCCATGTGCTTCTAAATTTTTTTTCAATTAAATTAAACAAATATGACTTTAAAATTTGTGTCAACTTTTCCTCGAATACTTGCAGAAAAGGAAAGAAACTCATGAATGTTTTTCAATATCAATTTAATAATAAATTGTGTAATGTGGGTTATGCACTTATATGTTTCACTTATATGTTATATTTAGGGTTTCACTGTGATACCCTAAATATCATATATATATATATATATATATATATATATATATATATATATATATATATATATATATATAT